>CM024753.1:29962722-30029941 GCA_014218235.1 Colocasia esculenta
TCTTGCGCCAGCGCCGCGCTTTCCCTGGTGCCTGCGCCACGTCGGCTAGCCCCAGAGCGATCAACCAGCCAGCCGATTCCCGTGAAGGTCTCCTTCCTCGCGCTGGCAGCTGATGGCGACCCCGCTGCCCAAGACTCTTCGCCGTCTGCAGAAGAACAGACGAAGGGAAGAAGACGACGACAATAAGATCAAAAAGAAGATGCCGCCATCCCTCCTTCCCCCGACGTCCCCCCCTCCACCCCCACCACTACGACCAACGCTTCCCTCGCAGCAATGCCCTACTAGATATGGACACCATCGCAGTCCACGGACGGAAGACGGACTCGCGCCACCCAGCAACGCCATGTGCTCCGGGGCCGGCGGGAAAGGCGAAGCCGAAACCGACCCCCGTCCATTTCTTGCGGCGGATGCAGAATACCGGCGGACGCCGATGCTCCGGCGCGCGTGGAGTATGACGATCTTCCCACTACGTTCCTATCCGAATCCCTGCTGGACGGATGGAGGCGGCCTGACGTGGTACAGAGACATGCACACGTCAGACGCTCTTGGAAAGAAATATGTAAATCTAATTGTATTTTCTATCTTCATATAATGCTTAAATGATACTGCTATTGTTCTGCTTTTGCCGCCCGCCGCCGCGGCCGTCGTCTCCCCCCACCTACGCTCCCTTCCGCCAAAGGAAGGTCCTTCCTTTCCTCCGACGCCCCCACTCCTACTCCTTCCTTTGCTCTGTGATCTACACCCCCAACCAGCACCCGTAGTCTCGACATGGAGGGTGCGCCGGCCGCGGCCGCCACATCCCGGGGATCTAAACGTCTCCGCAGTCGGATGCTCACCATCCCACCATGCCCGCCTGGCCATGGACGCGTTCGACTTCACCATTGCTTGCATGTGAAGTGGACGCAACATATGGTGTAGGCCAAGTAGGCGAGAAGCCTCAAACAGCAGGTCTTCCAGCTGCTATGATGCCTGGTCATGCAGCCAAACTCATGTGTAAGAAGCTGCTGTAGTAAACTGTGCAGGGAACTCCGGCCGCCCTTATGTTATCTTAATTTTTTTATTTTACTTGGATAATTTATTGTTATAAGAATTTTAATGTTGCTGTAGCTATATGGCTACAGTAATTTTGTTTTTCCCTCTGTTCTTTTAATTATATTTTAAGATAATTATGTTAGTACAGTATATTATTTTAAATTTTTAATATTTTAACCTGATGTATGCTTCTGTAAATGATAATTTATCTAAGTTGATAATTTATCTAAGTTTACAATTCACCGATAACATTACAATTTATTGTTAACACTATCATATAATGTATACTTATATCTAATTTCAATTGTTAGTTTCACGCGAAGACTACAATTGAGATATATGGATATTGTGTAATAATGTTATTTACAAATTTATGTCTCATAACATAGATCAACATGTCATTTGAATTTATTACGTGTTGAATTTATTTTTTTTTGATATTTATTTTGATATTGCGATGTTATTTAGATCTATAATTTATTTTAAATAAAATTTTAATTAATTAAATAAATTTTAAAATACATAAAATATATTACAACCTAAAACATTCCTGTGCATGGCACGGGTATACAACTAGTTACATGAAAGACGAGGTTGAAACTCCCACAACCTCTGAAAAAACATCCTTAAAAACCCTCTTTTACGCCGTAGCACACCTCCGAAAAAAATCCCTTAAAATCCTTCTTTGCGCCTCAGCACATCCTCGAGCTCCTAACATCCTGGTGTGCATGAGAGAGGTCCCAGTCACTAGGCCACACCTCGCGCACTTCCTTACTAATTAGGTTGATACACTTTGTTATGTCATATATAGCACAAACAACGCAATGCAATGAATAATACATAATCTTTGTTTATTGAATCACAAATGATTCAAAACATTTCTAATATTTTAAATGTGATTGAATTCTTAAGGGTCATTGCGGATCAATTTCAGAGGGTCTAAGATGATGATTTCAAATTTACTGATGGAGGAGGAAACAAAAGTATTGATGTCGCGGATGACAACGTCGACGTCGTCTAACATGCATGCAGCAACGAATTCGAGTTTCTCAGTAAAATCTTATAAGATGTTTGGTTACAATATTTTATCAATTTCTTCTCTCAAAAAAAAAAAACAAATACACATACATACACGTTTGGTAAGATAATTTTTTAAAAAAAAAAATTAATCCCGTTTAAAACTCTCCCCAAAACAAACAAGTCCTCACCTTTTTTTAAACACACACACAGACTCCTCCTCCTATCCCAACCGCCCCCCCTCCTCATTCCCCACGAGCCCCCCCACCGGCGCCCCCTCCTTCTCCTCTCCCCCCCCCACCCAGTGCTGCACCCCCTCCCCCGCCAACCCCCCCCCCCCCCCCCCGCCGCGCCCCCTCCTCCTCCTTCCCTGCGAACCCCCCCCTGTCGACGCCCCCTCCTTCTCCTCTCTCTCTCTCTCCCCCCGTCGGCGCCCCCCCTCCTCCTCCTTCCCCGCGAGCCCCCCCCCCCCCCCCCCCCCGCCCCGCCCCGCCGGCGCCCCCTCCTTCTCCTCTCTCCCCCCCTTGCGCTGCACCCCCTCCCCCCGCCAGCCCCCCTAGCGCCCCCCTCCTCCTCCTTCCCCGCGAGCCCCCCCTCCTTCTCCTCTCCCCCCCCCCCCCCCCCGCGCCGCACCCCCCCCCCCCCCCCCCGCCGGCGCCCCCCTCCTCCTCCTTCCCTGCGAACCCCCCCCTGTCGACGCCCCCTCCTTCTCCTCTCTCTCTCCTCTCCCCCCCCGTCGCGCCCCCCCCCTCCTCCTTCCCCGCGAGCCCCCCCCCCCCCCCCCCCCGCCCCGCCCCGCCCCGCCGGCGCCCCCTCCTTCTCCTCTCTCCCCCCCTGCGCTGCACCCCCTCCCCCCGCCAGCCCCCCTAGCGCCCCCCTCCTCCTCCTTCCCCGCGAGCCCCCCCCCCTTTCTCCTCTCCCCCCCCCCCCCCCCCGCGCCGCACCCCCCCCCCCCCCCCCCGCCGGTGCCCCTCCTTCTCCTCCCCCCCCTTCATCACCCCTCGCCAGCGCCCCCCTCCTCCTCCTCTCGCCCTCTGCTCCCCCCCCCCCGCCCCGGAACCCCCACCCGCCCCTAGCCCCCCCCCGCCCCAACGGCCCCCAGCGCCCCAAACACATTGTCATAATTTTTAAAAATTTTTGATGTTTTTACCAAACAAGTAATATCATGTTACCATAATTTTAAAATAAAAAAAAACGAATCTAAACATTTTTTTTTAGGTAGAAATTTTCTTTTTTTAAATTGCTCTCAAACACCCTATTAAGGATTAAGTGGTTGTAAAATATTAGAAAGTATCATAAAATATCCTATCCTAAGACTTTCCTTACTTCTAGCATATCTTGCTTTAAAATATTGTTAGTTTATGTAACATCTTTTTGTTTTCCCCCAAACTCAAATCAAATAAGAAGCGTGTTAGTAAAGAGCTTTCAGCATAATATTTTTCAACAGATATCTCCACACTAAATAATAAATAAATAGTTTTATTAAAATGTAATATTACAAATTTTTATCCATCTAAATGTACAATAAATATTACTAAAAAATTACATGTAAAAGATTTAGGTTTAATTACCTATATACCTTTGAAAAACTCAAAAATTACCTCTATACCCTTAATTTCATGGAAACAACTAGAATATCCTTAAAAACTCTTAACCAGTGTTATCATATCCCTAAAGTTAATTGTCTTGCTGACGGAGTTAACAATGTAAATATTTAGACCGTTTTACCCTTCCCTCCCCACCCCCCACCCCCAAGGTGTTTCCTCCCTGTCGTCGTCGTTGGGTTAGTCTCCGACGATCGCTAGGAGCTGGAGCAGAGGGAACTGACGTGGTGGTGGGAGGCTGCAAAGGTAGCGCGTAGTGGGGGGCTACGTTGCTGCTGCTCTGCCACAGCTTGCAGTACACCGCACCCGACGCCCTTCCTACGCACGGCTGGGCAGCACTGCCTGCCGCACCTAACACCCAAACGCGACAGCATGTCGGCACCTTCGCCACCTGCCACACCCAGCAGTGGCGGAGCCAGGGGGTCAAGGGGGGGCACTTGCCCCCCCCCCCCCCCTTATTTTTTTGTATAATTTTTTTCCTTCTTAATTTGTTTACATAAAATTTCTCCTTATGATGGGTATATGAAGATGGACATGTGAAGATTTTTTAAAACTTTATTTATTGCCCCCTCTTGCATTGAGTACCCATGAACAATTATCTTATTAATTGCCCTTCTTCTAAATTGCCCCCCCCCCCCCCTTTTAAATATTTCTGGCTCCCACTGGCACCCGGCACCCAAATCCGACACCTTCGCCAGGAGCTGGAGCAGAGGACGCGCCGGTGATGGGCTAGAGCAGAGGGAACCAACGTGGCGATGGGGAAAGGACCCGCCGATGGGGGCCTGCAGTGCCAGCGCGTAGTGGGGGGCTGGCTATCCATAGCCATCAAGATGGGGGATGGACGGCGTGGAGGTGTGCTAGCGCGGGCAATCTCCACGGCGATGCGCAGACACAGAGGCCATGCCAGGGCCCCCTCGGCGGCGCATTGTTTGTGGAGGTGGTTGGCGATGGTGCCGTTGAGGACGAACTCGTACACGATTAGGAGCTCGCGGCTATGGCGGGTGGTGCATCCGTACAAGGCAACAAGGTTCGGGTGGTGAAGGCTACGGAGGATGGCAACCTCGTTCAAGAACAGCTCAGCGCGCCGGCAGCTGCTCTCGTAGAGGCGCTTGATGGCAATGGTGCGGTCGTCCGGGAGGGTGCCTTTGTACACGGAGCCGTGGCCACCTTCGTCGAGCTCGTTGGAGGGGCTGAACCCGTCAGTGGCTCCATGGAGCTTCTCATATCTGAAGATGGTGGCAGGAGCACCAGGATTTGAGCAGGTGGAGGGGGGCAACGGTGGAATGGGTCTGGCAGGGTGGGTGGTCGTTGGGGGCAAGTTAACTTAATTTAGGGGTAAGTTAGTCTTTTCCCCCATCAGGTTAACACTCCAGTTAGTTGCAGTAACAGACCGGTGACGGTAGGTGTACAAATAAAGGTTCTTAAATTTTTTAGAGGTATATATTGTTTCCATAAAATTAAGAGCATATGGGTAATTCGTGAGTTTTTCAAAGGTATATAAGTAATTAATCCAAGATTTAAGGAGCATATTAACAAAACCCTTTCTTTTCTTTTGGCTTCCCCCTCGTGCTCAAACTACTCAGGGCTACCTACAAATCCATCTGCGTCGCACGTGTCCCACTGTTTCTTCTGATATCGGTGCGGTTCAAAACTTGACAACTCAGACGACCCAAATCCTGTGGTCCTTCAAACCGTGGGATGGAACCCTTATTAAGATCATCACCGTCCATTTGATCTCAATCATCATTCTCTAGTGGGATGATTAAAAATTTTATTTTTATGATGTGACTGATCAGATAAAAAAAATATTCAACTAACATTAAGATTGATTAGAGATGGGGCCTAACACTTGTCATGGTTAGATTAAAAAGATATGCGGCCAATATTAAGATTGATTAGAGATGGGGCATCACACTTGTCATAGGGCAAGCACGGCAAAATAATTTTTTTACTTGACCAATCAAATTTTAAGTATTCTTTCCACAAAACTCACCTTTCATGTACACATCTCAGAAATACCACTCTTATATAATATGCATGTATGACCCCTCGCTATGTAGAAATATGTGCAAAAAACTCCTCCGCTGGGTATTGTCTTTTTTCCCGTTTTTATAAAACTAAAATTTACTCGAGTTAAAAGTTAGATACGGTTAAAAGTATTCATAATAATTTGATTTATTATTGCAAAAATAAAAATAATATCATTGTGAAATATAAATTTAATCATATTACATACATATAAGTGCAAAATATCTGCCCGTGTTGGTGCCTCGCCACATGGTTGTTGATATTGTAAGAATATTGTTTCTTCTATGTTTATATAAGAGAATAATTTCAGTTCTTATACATATACACTATGGGAAGAGGTTTTGAATTTTAATGATTGAAATCTTATTTTTTCTCAACAAATGAAAAAATGTGATGCAGAATTGAGAGAATGAATAGAGAGAGAGGAGAGAGATAGAGAGAAGCAAGATATTAATGGAACATTGAATTTGGAGGGATTATTAGTTAGATTCCAAAAAGTATTAAATCACTAAACATTGTTCACAATAGTTATATAAGAGTCGGTAATTTTCTAGTTATGCATTAAAATTTTATTTTTACAATTACCCCTTTTAATCCTTATCTTATCTTTGGCAACAAAAAGAAAGGGAAAGATGTGGGATTTGATCGATGGAAAAGACATACTGAGGGAACTATTTTGAGGTTGTAATGGAAAATCTTTTTCTTGTTAAGAGGGTCACCAAGACGGACGGTCTCTTTTTATTATAATTAAAAAGTTATCAGCTTTATGTCCATCATCATTAAATAAAAAATGAGAAAAAATTAATGTATTTTTTATTATATTTAAATGTAATATGATTAAATATTAAATTTATATGGCACCTAATAATTAGATTATTATTTTATCACTTTTTGAGAGGTGCCACATAAATTTAGTATCTAATCATATTACATTTAAATACAATAAAAAATATACTAAACTTTTCTCATAAAAAATTAGACGTACGTATAACTCGTTAAGCTTGCGTTTGATGGTGGCTAAATCAACCCCAATATCATGATTAATGATTACATGGATTCTCCTAAATTCTTATATTATTTATGGTTTTTTTTTCACATAAAAACATGAAAAGTTTGTATGTCCTCATATTACATGGACATACGATCATAATCAACTTCTAAAGAAGTGAATATTTATTCAAAGTTATGTTATTTCTGTTACTTTAATATTTTTTACAAAAATGTATTTATTATATTTTTAAGACTTTAAAAATGAGATTTTCCTTTGTGATATGGTAGTTTAACCTTAGTGCCCTGAGATCATCTAGAGATTTATTTCCATAGGTTATTCAAATCTATAGTTAAATGGATGGAGAGTAACACTATCTCACTACGATGGATGACATATGTGTAATATTTTTATTTATGAATTATATATTTAATAATATTTTAATGATGATATATTTATAATTTTTCATGTAACAATATTTTTTGTGGAGAAAACCCTCCTATCAAGATATTCATGTATACATAGACTCTCCTAAATTCTCATACTATTTACTATTTATCCTTGGATATTATCATGCACAAGAGATATTCTACGATATATTAATAATCTTCAACTTATCGCATCAATATTGTATGTTATGAAAATTTATTGGTACTCCGGTTAATAGATGCTCAAGTAATATTTTATTATAAAAGTGATGGAACCGTCTAATTACACCACAACTACCGACAGTAGGGCCGGACCTAGCAAGGGCCCAGTGGGGACCCCATTGGATAAAAAAATTTGTATTAAGTGGATAAATTTTCACCATGGGTGACCCCACTAAAATTATATGGGTACACTATTAGGACCCCAGTAAAATAAAATTCTAGATCCGCCACTGACCGACATTTTTTAAATGGGTCGGTCGATTATTTCGACCACTAACTAAACCTCAAATGGTCGATGCAAGCCAACAAATTAGCTTATTTGATATATTATAGTAAAATATACGAGATATCTTCACGAGTTCAAAAATACAGGATATCAAAAATATAGTTTCTTGCAGGAGTATAACTGTAAACTTTCCGAAAATAATATTTTGAACTATTGAATATCTATCTCCTTTATCTACGTACCTACAATAAAGCAAACAAATAAGGTATAAAGATAATTTAGTACACAAATACATACAATTATATGAAAGTACAAGCATAACACTGATTCGGTACTAATGCAATTGAGGATTGCTCCTAACTCGTATCGTACATATCTACCTGTAACGACCTAGAATCCGCATTACCAGTAACCCGAATTCTGACCCGCTAACCCACGAGACAAGCTCGGAAGGGTAGGAAGTGAAAGTCCGAGGAGACTATATGTAAGAAGATACACACCATGTAAAGCTGTAAAATTCCACTATATGAACATATATACAACTCAGAGTCTGAGCAAAGTACAGAGTACAGAAGTACAACAAAAAGGTACTACTCACTGCAGCTAGGGAGCACCAACACCGGAGTGGCTAGACTCGCCTGGAACGGGAGTCGACGAAGACCCACCTGAAAGGGAGGGAGTGAGTCTCAAGAAAAGAGACCCAGTAGGGAAAAGTAACCCCCCCGGTAACAGAACTAAAGTGCGGAAAGTAAAAACTGAAAGTAAGTACACATCGCACCACAACACAAAACTGTAAACCACGCGGCTCAGTAACACACACTCACACACACAGCAAGTAGGACTCAGCTAGGGTCTGTGGCTCGGCGTCCCGTCACCACAGAGGCTCTCAACCCCAGCCACGTGTGCACACTACAGACGCTCTCTCTCGCGTCTGGTCCACGACCGGTTTTTCCCCTACGCTTGACCCTAGCGGTAGAGAAGGGGCTCCACGGAGACCGGCTCAAAACCACCACAAGGAGTACGCACAGGACAGAGTCGCACTCGACGTCCTGGCTCACTAGCGCGGATAACACACACTAGTCGTCTAGACGGAGTCGCACCACGCCTAGGTAACCACAACAGAACGGTACACGGTAGCAACGCGCGTACAACAGACGGAACACACTCAACGTCTGAAACTCCGTACAGTAGTAAACACCTCAAGTCACAATCAACTACTCAAATGCACAGGCGAGTCACACTCTAAGCCTGCCCACATGTGCTATTAGGCGGACATCACATGTCAATCGCCTCTAAACACACAACTCAAGTCTGCTGGGACACAGAGATTAACGGCCACATCGATTGCCGCCAATATGAGGTAAACGGCACTCCCATGTCGTTAACAGTAACTAAACGGCAATCGACCTTGTCGTTTAAATCATCCCTGAAGATCTCAACGTCAACAGATGTGGACGTTGATCTCTTCAGTCCCCTAAACCCAGAACTGAACCGAATCAGTTCAAATGGGCAGAAAACTCAACAGAATTCTGACTGATGGAGGGAAACACTTCCTCTCATCACCACACTACAGAATATTATAATACATTCTAACACCTAGATTGTCCAATTCACCCTCAATTCCGGCATGATACAACCCAACCCTAAACCATGATTTGCACACCAATTCACTTAATTGGCATGCTGGTTTGTGGGAAGGTTATAGGGGTTAAGTCCCTACCTCAGAAAGCTTAAACAATCCCCAACAGCCACTAATCGCGCCGGATTCCCTCGAAGACTCCGCGCGAATCGCACCAAAACCTCGCGTTTCCCGCCCGATCAAGCAACGCCACACGATCCAGGCCTTCCCACGAGCTCAAATCACCCAACAGAAGCTGTGGAAATCAGAAAAGCAAAGGTGGAGGAAAGGAGAGGAAAGAGAAGAAAGAACTCTGCTCTCGGGCTGCCCTATTTCAACAGGACTGGTAGTCGACGTCAACATCACTGGTCGCCTACTGAACACCTACAGACTGACGTCCAGATCCCATGTCGTTGAGTTCAACATCAGACGTCCACATCGCTGGACGCTGACTCTGACTCAACGGCAAGCCTGGCCGTCAACACACAGGACCTCTAACAGACCCAATAAGGATCCACTAAGACCCGAGACCTTACAGCCCTCCCCCCTTAAGGAATTTTGCCCTCAAAATTCAAACAACACAAGAAGAAGACTCACCAAAGAGGTACGGAAACTGCTCGCGCATTTCGTCCTCCCGCTCCCATGTCGACTCACCACCGGAGTGCCGCTGCCACGCAACACGAACTAAAGGGATAGCCTTGTTCCTCAACCTCTGAACTCGGCGATCCTCAATGTGCAACGGAAACTCTGGTACAGTCAACACTGGAGTCACCTCAGACCACTCTGCACTCTGCAGAACGTGAGACTCGTCAGAAAGGTACCTCCGAAGCATCGACACGTGAAACACGTCGTGCACTGCTGCCAACTCTGATGGAAGCTCAAGTCTATACGCCAAACCTCCGACACGCTCAGAAATGGTAAAGGCCCAATAAAGCGAGGACTCAACTTTCCACCTTACCGAACCTCACCACTCCCTTCATAGGAGACACACGAACAAACACCTGGTCTCCTACCTGAAACTCGAGCGGTCGCCTGCGCTGATCTGCATAACTCTTCTGCCGACTCTGAGCTGACTGAAGCCTCTGTCTCACAAGCTGAACTACCTCAACTGACTGCTGAACCAACTCTGGCCCCGTGACAACTCGCTCGCCAACCTCGAACCAGTCAAGAGGAGTGCGACACGGTCGTCCGTACAAAGCCTCATATGGTGCCAAACCGATACTGGAGTGATAGCTATTATTATATGCGAACTCGACCAACGGCAAGTGAGCTGTCCACGACCCCTGCCACTCCAGACAACAAGCTCTAAGCATGTCCTCCAAAGTCTGGATAGTCCGCTCTGACTGACCGTCTGACTGAGGGTGGTAGGCGGAACTAAAAGCCAACTCTGTCCCCAAAGCTCTCTGGAAACTGCGCCAGAACCCAGAAGTGAAGCGAGGATCCCTGTCTGACACAATAGAGATCGGCACTCCATGCAAAGGAACAATCCGCTCTACGTACAACGCGGCCAACCTACTCACACCCCAACTAGTCCTGACAGGCAAGAATCTGGCAGTCTTCGTCAATCTGTCCACAAGACCCCAATGCTGTCAAAACCTCCAGCTGTCCTCGGCAAACCACAAACAAAGTCAGTCGTCACATGGTCCCACTTCCACATCGGAATCTCTAACGGCTGCACAAGTCCTCGGACGCTGATGTTCGGCCTTCACCTGCTGACAGACCAAACACCTAGCAACAAAAGCCGCTATGTCTCTCTTCATCCCAGGCCACCAAAACTGACGTCTCAACCTGTGATACATCTTGGTCGCCCCTGGATGAATCGAGTACCTGGAACCATGTGCCTCCTGCAACACACTCTCCTGATAGACTCCTCAACAGGAACATAGAGTCTATCTCGGAACCTAACAGTCCCGTCCTCGCAAAGCTCAACCTCTGGAGAAGCAACACACTGTGCAACTCGGGATCTGCCTGCTGAGCCTCAGCAACCTGTCTCACAACGGCGGGAGCTGCTAACAAACTGCCCAACACACACTGACGACGACTGGACGAAACTCTGAAAGACCCTCTGTCGCAGACTGCCACAACTGCCACTCTCTAAGCATCAGATGACTCATCTGTGCTTTCCTACTCAAGGCATCTGCAACTACATTCGCCTTTCCAGGCTTATACTCAATGCTGAAATCATAGTCTTTCAGATATTCCATCCATCGACGCTGCCTCATATTCAGATCCCTCTGAGAAAACACATATCTCAAACTCTGGTGTCGGTACGGACTACAAAACTCACTCCGTACAGGTAAAGACGCCAAATCCGCAAAGCAAACACCACAGCTGCAAGCTCTAGGTCGTGGGTCGGGTAACTCTCCTCGTGGGGCTTAAGCTGGCGAGACGCATAAGCCACCACCCGGCCTTGCTGCATCAAAACCGCACCCAACCAACACCTGAAGCATCTGTGCAAACCTCAAAACCCTCCTCACCTGAAGGTAAGGCAACTGGCGCCGACGTAAGCAGTCGCTTCAACTCTATGAAGCTCTGCTCACACTGCTCCGACCACCAAACGGAACTCCCTTTCTCGTCAACCGAGTCAAGGGTGCAGCAACCTGAGAAAAATCTCGAACAAACCTGCGGTAGTAACCTGCCAAACCCAGAAAGCTACGAATCTCAGACACAGATCTGGGACTCTCCCACTGCAAAACTGCCTCAACCTTCGCTGGATCTACCGAAACTCCCTCACCTGAGATCACGTGCCCCAAAAAGTGAACCTGTTGTAGCCAAAACTCACACTTACTAAGTTTGGCATACAACTGGTGCTCTCGCAAAGGTCTGCAACACGATCCTCAGGTGCTCGGCGTGCTCCTCCTCCGAAGCGGAGTACACCAGAATGTCGTCAACAAACACTACGACAAACCGGTCCAAGAACTGGTGGAACACCCGGTGCATCAGATCCATGAAGGCTGGAGCATGGTGAGCCCAAACGGCATCACCAAAACTCAAAGTGTCCATATCTGGTCCGAAAAGCAGTCCTCTCAATGTCAATCTCTAATCCGCAACTGATAGTAGCCCGACCTCAAGTCAATCTTCGAAAGACACGAGCAGACTGAAGCTGATCAAAGAGATCATCAATCCTAGGCAAAGGATACCTATTCTTGATGGTCACTTGATTTAGCTTCCTATAATCGATACACAACCTCAGGCTACCATCCTTCTTCCGGACAAACAAAACAGGTGACCCCCACGGAGAAAAGCTAGGACGAATATAGCCCTTCTCCAACAACTCCTCAAGCTGCCTCTTCAACTCCCTCAACTCTGCTGGTGCCATACGGTACGGTGCCTGAGCAAAAGGTACAGTGCCAGGAACCAACTCTACAGTAAACTCAATCTCTCTCTCTGGCGTAGACCAGGCAACTCTTCCGAAAAACATCCGGAACTCACACACTACGGAATGTCCCCCACTCCCGAGGCAATCTGGTCAAGAGTCACTGCAGAAACTAGAAACCCTGACAACCAGAAGCAAGCAACCTCCCTGCCCTCAAAGCAGAAACTAAAAAGCGAGAAGTAAGAGGTACGATACCCTGGAAGTAGAACGCCGCTGCCCCAGGTATCCGCAAGTGCACCCTCTTCTTCTGGCAATCCATCACTGCACCATACCGCTCTAACCAGTCCATACCCAAAATCACATCATAATCATGTAACTGCAAGGCAAACAGACGGGCTGACAACCACTGATCCTGCAACTGCACAGGTACCTCCTCGAGACAGTAGGACGTAAGGACAAAGTCCCCTGTCGGCAACTCTACTGCCAACTCAACAGACTCTCCCGAACTCAACTCCCAAGGGAGTCTAAAAGTCCTCAGACACAAAGAGTGAGAGGCACCGGAATCAAACAAGACTCTAGCTGCACAACCAAAAACTGAAACAGTACCTTCCACCAGGTGAGCTGCCTCCGCGTCTGCACGAGTCAGTGGGTAACACGACCTCTACCTCTCGACCCACCAGAACCTCCGGTCTGCTGACGCTGCTGCACAGGTGCCTGCTGCTGCTGCACTCGGGGCTGTGACTGGGTCTGCTGCTGCGGCACACGAGGTAGCAAAGGACAATCTCGCGCCATGTGACCCATCTGGTCACACCGGTAACACTGCCCAGCAAAAGTACGTTGTACCTGCTGCGAAGGCTGACCTGTCGGCTGCTGAACACTCCAACCGACTGCTGCCTCTGCTCTGCCTGCCTCCTATCACGCCGAAACTTCCTCCGAGATCCTGACTTCGCCGTCGTCCCAGTAGAAGTGGACGCGTAGGAAGTCGCAGTCCTCGGGGTCGTCTGCACACTACCCTGCTGCTGGTGAGGCTGAGAAGGAACTACCTGCGTCTGAACCTCTGCACTCCGAGCACGAGTCCGCAAAGTGTCTGCCTCCAACGCTGCCGCTGTCTGATAGGCCGCATCCAAGTCTGTGACACGAGCAACTATCAGCGCCTGCCTGAGCTCTGGCCTCAAGCCCCTCACAACTGCTGAGTCCTCAGACCCTCATCTCCCATAATCTGCGGAGCATAACGCCCTAGCCCTACAAATCTGGCCCTGTACTGCACCACAGTAAGTCCCTCTGCTGCAAGTCCAGAAACTGGTACAACCTCTCCGTCCGAACGTAAGTAGGACAGAAGGCTCTCTCAAAAGAAACGACAAACTCCTGCCACGGAATCTGTCCTAAGTGGGCGAGACTGAAAAGTAGTCTCCCACTCAGCGGACCACCAAGTCAACGCCTGCGCCTGCAACTGGTAACTGGCTAGCAGCACTCGCTCCTCTGGAACACACTCCATGGAACGAAAGTCCGCTCCACTGCATCTAACCATGCCCGCGCTGCATCTGGATCAGGCTGGCCCAAAAACTGAGGAGGCTGAAACTGCAAGAACTCCCTCAACACTTCCCAGTACCACCCTGGGGTACCGGCGCGTCACGGTGCTGAGCAACAAACTGAGCCATCCCCTCAAGAAATCGAGTCATGTCTAATCCCTGAGCTACCTGAGGTGGAGGTGGCGGCGGAGCAATACCACTATGTGCGTCCTGTGGCAAAGGCTGCGTCTGCTGAGGTGGCGGAGCATCTCCAACCTCCTGACGAGTCGCCTGCTCGCTACTCCCTCTCTAGGACGTCGCCTAGGCGCCATAGAACTACACACAAAACAAAATACACACATAAATACACTAACTAACTCCGGGCTATTAGCTGCAACTGTACTCTTTATACTCTGAGTTCTACATGATAAGTATTTTCTTATATATCTCATCAGACCAGCTCTGATACCAAACTGTAACGACCCAGAATCCGCATTACCAGTAACAACCAGTAACCCGAATTCTGACCCGCTAACCCACGAGACAAGCTCGGAAGGGTAGGAAGTGAAAGTCCGAGGAGACTATATGTAAGAAGATACACACCATGTAAAGCTGTAAAATTCCACTATATGAACATATCATATACAACTCAGAGTCTGAGCAAAGTACAGAGTACAGAAGTACAACAAAAAGGTACTACTCACTGCAGCTAGGGAGCACCACACCGGAGTGGCTAGACTCGCCTGGAACGGGAGTCGACGAAGACCCACCTGAAAGGGAAGGGTGAGTCTCAAGAAAAGAGACCCAGTAGGGAAAAGTAACCCCACCGGCAACAAAACTAAAGTGCGGAAAGTAAAAACTGAAAGTAAGTACACGTCGCACCACAACACAAAACTGTAAACCACGCGGCTCAGTAACACACACTCACACACACAGCAAGTAGGACTCAGCTAGGGTCTGTGGCTCGGCGTCCCGTCACCACAGAGGCTCTCAACCCCAGCCACGTGTGCACACTACAGACGCTCTCTCTCGCGTCTGGTCCACGACCGGTTTTTCCCCTACGCTTGACCCTAGCGGTAGAGAAGGGGCTCCACGGAGACCGGCTCAAAACCACCACAAGGAGTACGCACAGGACAGAGTCGCACTCGACGTCCTGGCTCACTAGCGGAGGATAACCACACACTAGTCGTCTAGACGGAGTCGCACCCACGCCTAGGTAACACAACAGAAACGGGTACACGAGCAACGCGCGTACAACAGACGGAACACACTCAACGTCTGAAACCCCGTACAGTAGTAAACACCTCAGTCACAATCAACTACTCAATGCACAGGCGGAGTCACACTCTAAGCCTGGCCCACATGTGCTATTAAGGCGGACATCACATGTCAATCGCCTCTAAACACACAACTCAAGTCTGCTGGGACACAGAGATTAACGGCCACATCGATTGCCGCCAATATGAGGTAAACGGCACTCACCATGTCGTTAACATAACTAAACGGCAATCGACCTTGTCGTTTAAATCACCCCTGAAGATCTCAACGTCAACAGATGTGGACGTTGATCTCTTCAGTCCCCTAAACCCAGAACTGAACCGAATCAGTTCAAATGGGTAGAAAAACTCAACAGAATTCTGGACTGATGGAGGGAAACACTTCCTCTCATCAATCCACACTACCAGAATATTATAAATAACAGTCTAACACCTAGATTGTCCAATTCACCCTCAATTCTGCATGATACAACCAAATAAAACCATGATTTGCACACCAATTCACTTAATTGGACATGCTGGTTTGCTGGGGAAGTTATAGGGGTTAAGTCCCTACCTCAGAAAGCTTAAACAATCCCCGAACAGCCACTACTCGCGCCGGATTCCTTCGAAGACTCCGCGCGAATCGCACACCAATCCACGCGTTTCCCGCCCGATCAAGCAACGCCACACGATCCAGGGCCTTCCCACGAGCTCAAATCACCCAACAGAAGCTTGGAAAAGAGAAAAGCTAAGGTGGAAGAAAGGAGAGGAGAAGAGAAGAAGAACTCTGCTCTCGGGCTGCCCTATTTCAACAGGACTGGTTAGTCGACGTCAACATCACTGGTCGCCTACTGAACCGCCTACAGACTGACGTCCAGATCCCATGTCGCTGAGTTCAACATCAGACGTCCACATCGCTGGACGCTGACTCTGACTCAACGGCAAGCCTGGCCGTCAACTACACAGGACCTCTAACAGACCCAATAAGGATCCACTAAAGACCCGAGACCTTACACACTACCTCTCTTTAGTTTTATCGTAAAATGATATTTTGCTTAAGATAATTATGGTGAAAAACTCTAAATAGAGGTTAAAAAAGTAATCTAATAAATAAACAGGTTAACAAATTCTCTAATCAGCACCACCCGGCCACATCCCCGGAGGCCACACCAAATCCCAAGCCCTAGTCCGTCCAAAGCATGGACCCCTCGCCCCCAACAGACCAAAAGAAAAAGTGGGAAAAGGCCACGGCAGGGCAGCCCCATATAAAAGGGTGATATTTTTATATTGATATATTATATAATTATAGATACATTTTTAAAAGACTCCACGCTACGATGGTATTGAGGACTCGCGAAAGTTACGTTTGGATTCAGAGCAAGATAATTATCTAGTCACCAAACAACTATTTTTTTCCCACATAAAAATCTCTCTCCATTTGTCTTCTTCCAATTCCTTCTACGCCTCCACTTAGATATTTCTTTACACGCCCCCTGTTTCCTCCCTATTCCTTTCAACTATTCAAATTACCGTTTTGCCCTTGTCATCACGTCCGTCCATCTTTGCTTAACCCATGGGGCAACAAGAATGGACGGTTTAGATGGCTCCTCCACTGTTGGAAACAACAATAACAACCTCCGAAAACGTAAGATCGTCACATTAGATACAGTAATTTAAATGTTAATTACTATATTAAGGATTCGATAATTGGATTAGTTTGGGATCCTTATCCATTGGCCGCGCACCCCGTCTTCTTCCGTCATCTCTAAAAGGAGCCGACTTTACGCAACAGCACGCAGAAGAGTGCTTGATCCCTCTCTGTCTGTCCATCTTTCTCTCTCTACCCAGTCCTGAGAGACATGGAGATGATTGGTACGGCCTCCCTCCGGTGCCGCGCTGCGCCGGCCCTCCTCCTCGACTCCGGCGAGATCGCGTCGCGCCGGGTGCAGCCGCTGCGGGGATGCCCTCCTTCTGTGGTAATTTGCAGCGGCGGCGACGGTGGTGCAAGCGGTAGCGCGCAGAAGAGCCGCTTGTCGTCCGTCCCAAAGCTAGAGCCTTTCAGCAGGAGCAGGATCGAGCGGCTCGTCAAGGATCCTTCTTTCCTCCAGAAGTCGGAGGATGACCTAACCGGTGAGTCTGGCTTCTTCCTCGCTTTTTGTCGGTTCGCATCGATCAGCCTGGTTCATCTGAAAACGTTTTCCTGTGTGTCCTCTTCTCTTTCTTTTTTTGTTCTTTTTCGTGGATTTTTGCCTCCAATGTTCTTCTCCGATCTATCTGTTCTTCTAACATCTCCGTCTTGTTTTTTTTTCTTTTTTTTTGTGTGGGGATTGGGGGGAATTAGAGTACTGTTCGACCCTGGAAGGTGACGACTCGTACAGCTGCTGGAGGGCCTACTTCGAGCTGAAAGATCTCGAAGTGAGTAGAAAATTTCTCTGTTCCATGAACTTTCCTGCGTCCAATCTAATCCTCTGCCACGAACCCATCTGTCAAAATCGTTAATTTCTGATTCTAAAGCCGTTGGGCTGCTCGTTAATTTCTAACTCTCTGCTCTCGATCGCCATCAAAATGTCAGAAGGAGATGCCGCAGGAAGACGTGGAGAAGTTCGTGAGGCAGGCGGGGGGCGTCAGGTCCCTCATCGACTGCCTCCACGGGCTGACGGCGATGGAGAAGAGGTTCGGCCACGCGCAAGCGAAGCCCGCGGCGGCGAAGGCCGAGGGGGAGAAGGCGCGGGCCTGCCCGGTGCCCGACGGGCTCCCGCCGACCCAGGAGGAGCTGGAGGAAGAGGAGAGAGCCAGGATGCCCGACTCGCCCTTCACCCGCCTTCTCCGGCGCCGGGGGAAGCTCCCCGCCTGGTACTCGCAGGCCCCAGACCACGAAACCGACTGAACAGTGTGCCCCTTTTGCAGTCCAGGACAAGTAGGCAGATCTCCTAGTGTAAATATATGGGTTTTGTTATAGTTTTTTTTATCTCATACACTAAGAATGCCCAGCATGGAGGACTAGTTTCTTGCTGGGAACTTGTCTGAACTTTGAATAGTAGATGGTGGTAGATGGTGTAAAGAAATGTTGTCTGCCTCCATGGGAGGGACACCACGGTGATATCTGTTTTCTTGGATGTAAATTTTGTGGGATCCTGGCTCTGGAATTGATCGAACTTCTTCTAATTTCTGGTCAACTAATGTTGTGTTGATGATGCTGTTTTTAATCTTCCTTTTTTCTGTTGTGGATTTTGGTTAGAGATGCCAAGGTAAACAGTAATCTAAAACCCCACCCCCTATCTCTTTTCCATTGGTATGTGCACCTAAAACTTTGATGCCACTGTAGAGAAAGAGAGGGCCAAGACACGCAAAGGATGGATACTTCTCAAAGAGTACCGATAAGTTTAGCTGGAAAGTAGACTAATAAGCTTTTTTTTTTGGACAATTAAAGATACTGATGCAGATGGGTGGTGACAGCCACCAACAAAAATCTTTATTAAGATAGAGTGAGGATATCTATCTCCAATCTATTTTGATATCAAACATACTAACAGGAAGAAAAGAATACCACCGATGGTCCTTGGCACAAAGTTCAGAAAAACCCACGAGAAAGAAGAGAGAGGCAACCCTGGCATTAGTTGCACTGAGCGTTGGATATAGATGTCGGACTTTGTCGGTGATGAAGCGGCGGGGATACTAATCCCACAGTTCGAAGAAATGCTCGAGATGGAACTCGATTGGGGCAAATTGGATTGGTGCTTCTGCAGAAACGAACTTGAGGGCGGAGAGAAAACTCCAAATCAACGCTCTCTTGAGCTGTCGACGATTTAGATCTCCACATCAGAGGGGAAAATAATAGGAATCGGAACTCCAACGACGACGATAAATTGCAAGCCGAGATCATTCCAATTGCTCCATCTGGAGGTGCAACTCCATTGTTGATGATTGTAAATATTTTATGACTTTGAATCTTAATATTAAAATATCATATTCTCCTCGAGAGATCACTGTCTCGGCTCATTGTATCACTCACTGAGCTAAGACATCTGGTTCCCAAGACACTTGGGAAATACCAGATATCCCAACTTCTGTTTTCATGGCCTATAGTTGTCTTCTTATATTTTCTCCTACTTATTATGAATGAAATATCATTTTTTATTTAAAAAAAAAAAAGAGATCCGAACAAACGGGGGTAAAAAGCACCAACGTGGCCGGAGGACAAAACTCCAACTAGGTTAGAGAGCCTTCCCGAGAGAGGACTCTCGACCAAAACATCCCTAGAGATTGGAATTGGGTTTTAAACCAGGATACTCTCAAAAGATTTCTTCTATCTAGGTGGATTTTCCTAGATTGATCATAGTGTCAGATCTCCCCTTTTTTTTTGGTCCTCGAGTTCACCCTGAAGGAGACAAAAGAATGTTCATTTAGTTTATATCTTTTGCTTTCATTTTATCCTAGGTTTTTTTTTTCCCCGAAAGAAGGTGATAAAATTATTGACTTTTGAATCTTTTGGGATCTTTTTCTTCTCTCTTTTTTTTTCCCCCAATCCATCACTCTACCCATTGATCTTTGGGTCTATGTGGAACCTGTCCATGTTTGCATAAACTATATTCAAATGGATCCACCATTCAATTCAGAGCCACTCTTCCTTTCATCTCATGGATCGCTTTATCGGATTAAAGTCGATTAACTGAGGCAATATCTCTACTAACTTGAAGGTGCATGGAAGATAGAGTATAGAGTTAGATAAATTAGTATTTTTAGGTAAATTATGTGTTGAAAAATGTCTTCCTTAAATGTGAAGATGGCCCATATTAATAATGGTGGTAACTTCCTAACAGGGACGCAATAAGACATGGGACCAAAAGGTCTTTGAGATACTTATCTACACATCCCACTTCATATCTTATGTGATGTCTGAAGATACAAAGCAAGATCCTCTACATCTGAAAAGATGCACTTGGTAATAAAGAGGTGCTAGTTCAATCCGATTGATATATATATATATATAATATATAAAATAAATAAATAAGAAAAAGAAGAGGATTAGATCGGTCGCGCTAAGAAACCGTCTTATCCCTAGCACCGTCTGGTGTACCCCTACCATGTCGATCCCTACCATGTCGATCCGCTTGTTTTACGTGGGACTAGGAGACACAAAAGCAAGCATAATTACATATATCCCCATATAATCTTACATATTGTGTATTTTTATGTTCTTCACATTTTCATAAATACCCTTATATAAAGGAAAAGTGCTTCACCTATATCTATCAAGAGCTAACACTGTCAAAATTATTCTGTTGAACATGTAAAACATAAGAGTTTAGAGAGATATACGAGATATTATAGATGAATTCAAGGGTATGTATGTCATTGTCTTGATAACATGAGAGGAATAAACAAGGGTAGTTAGTCTTTTTTTAGTCTTAATCTGTTTAAAACTATATTAATCAAGGTAGATAGTCTCTTTTAGTCTTAATCTGTTTAAAATTATATTAATCAAATGGCAGATGTATACTTGGTAAAATACGTGCATTAAGGGAGGTATACATGAAAATATGGGGCATGTAGGGGTGAGGAGTACAATATGCATGATTTGAAGAGTATATCTAAAGGGCAAGACTTTTTGTATGTATTGAACATGTTGGTAGTTTCTCTCAAACACATATTCAATAGTTTGAGATCCGTCTCACCCACATGTGTTTAAAACTCACGAGTGTTTGTTTGGAGGGAAAGGGGGATAAGGGGGCGGGTATTATCTACCCTCATATATGTAGAAAATATTTCTCATATCCAAGTATCTCTAATAGTAATAATAAAGTATTTTTTTCAATTAATGTGTACTTAATTATTATAAATTCTCTAAGACACAGATGTATATCTCCACTATAAGATACTATTAAAAAAATGATCAATATAAAGGCAAAACTATTGAATACTCAATCAGTTGCAACATAGCATCAATTCCATCTTCAAAGTATTTATAATTTGTATATAATCTTTTGGGTATTCATCTTAAATAAGAGATCTTTTCTTTTAAATCACTTCAATGGAGCAGTTATGTTGTGCTCATCTTGAGTCTAATTTCATAGGAGTTGAAATTAAAACGGACTCTTTAGTACTTGACTTTCATGTCAATGTCGGCCGATTTGTTACCAAGTTTTTTTTCTTTGTGAAAAAAACAGTCTATTACAATATTTAGAGAAAAAAAATGTTTTTAAACTTGCTCCCAGGATTGTCAAGAGTTTAGAGTCAGAAATGTAAATAGATCATGTTTGTGCTTTTATATCTTATAAGCAATTTTAAAAAGAAGCATATGCTAGAGTTCTCATAATTAAATACAAATGTTACACCCCTCACTATGGGGTGAAGACTAACAACATTTAAAACAAAAGGGAAATCTATAGTCCGAATGCAAAATAATGGAAAGGATTCTCTTCAGTCATCCCTGGCCCCTGCTAATTCTTGATCCAAATCATTACTTGAAAAATATTCAGAAAATATAGAATGAGCAAAAGTGTCCATAAAGATTTATCTTTTAAATTAAGTCAAATTAAATATATTTTCTAGGTTAAAAAATTATAAAAATAAAGATGAACAATTGCAAGCAAGAATTAATCAGTCCAGATCAAAGATAAGTAGCTATAGGACATCCATGTATGGGTGTCATCAATTTGATGAATTCAAATGAATAAGGACAAGTAGCTGTAGAACATTCATGGTCAAGCAAGTAAATTGACCATTTTTCAAGTGTATCAACTCATCTCATTTCCTATAGCAAATCAACATTCAACAAGTTAACCAAATATAATTGTCATTTGAGTATTCAAATCTAGCATGTAGTGGTGTCATGCTTAAACACCTTATCATTTACTCTCCAATAAATCAATAAGAGCTTTAGGATGCTCCTTAGGGATCAAATCAGGGCCCTTGGCACAAAGACATTAGCATAAAAGAGGTCCAAGACTCCAACATATATTCTTTTGACAATTTATACAAATTTATGTAAATGGCCAAGAATTTCAAAGTATAGTTCAAGTTTTTATTGAAAATTATTTCAAGGATTAGCACAACACAACTTTTGCAGGAGGAGTAGCTTCAGATGTATTTAGAAAATGACAAGAATGAATCAAGGATAAACAAGAAAAGGATAGAGATTTTAGATCATTTGAATTTGTTTGAGAACAACAATCAATCGACGACTAATGTTCCTATTTCAGTCGACCAAATAGTTTTAACCAGACTTTTAGAGCTACTAGAAGATATTTCGGTCGACCAATCAATCAAGTTGAATTTCAAGGCTATTGGAAGACAATTTTAGTGGACCAAATAGTCATTTTCAGTCTACCAAACTGTTGTTCTGATCGGTCAAGGTTTATATTTTAGTCGACAAAACCCTGTAATTGTTCCTAAGTAGACTTTAAAATGAACCTGAGAGTTGATTCAAGATGAGGCTTGACTTCTGAAATAAAATTTGGTAAGATTGAATCTTTGTAGAACTGCAAAGATGAAGTTTATGAATGCAAAAATAATAAAAGGGGGCGAGACTAAAAGTCATGATAAGGTCTAAATAAACTAATTAGCATAACCACTAATGCAAGTAATTTAGAATGAAGAATTTGGTATAGAGAACACAAGTAATCATTGAGTGTTAAATACATAACTTGACTTATTTTAGAAGCATGATTCGTCGTACTGCGCAGATCAATTGTACCACATCTTCTATGGTACAGTACGGTACCGTACTATATCATAGTACGCTAAGATACAAAGAGAAAGAGATCTATTTGATTTTTTAAAATTTTGTGACTTGATCAATATGTAAAATGAGTAAAATTCAAAAATGAGAAAACATAAGAACATCATATATAGATGTTAAAAAATATAAGAAACTCTATTTAATCATTCAAACAACCCAACACAATCATCTAGTACCGTGATCACCACCACCACTAACTCTAATGATCATTATTTTCATATTATGATATGACCGGTGTATTTCATTAGGTCAACACCGAGAATCTGAAAACAGAAACAAAACTATAACGTCCCAAAATTTATAATAAAATAATAATATAACACTAAGAAATTGAAAGAGAGAGTAAATTATATGTAAGACATGACCACTTACATAAAACATAATTATCCTTAATTTTAGAATATTTTTATATTATTAATATAATTCTAATACTTTTTTTATTATGTGCACCTCGATGAGACGACACTCTGTTCTAAAAATAAAGTCAAATATAAAATTATTATAATTATAAAAAAACTATATTGATTTTAAAAATATAAACATCAAGAATTATTGATGTATAGATATTGAGATTAAGTTGACCTAATAATTTTTGGGATAATTTTTACTTGACGAAAAATTAATTAAAAAAATTAAACTAAAATTATTATAATTTGTATCATCTCTTAATTAGCTTATGTTTAAATTTTATCTCAATTAAACATCATTTAGATCACTTGGATGCGTTGGATTGGGATGAGGGAAGGAAAAAAAAAAAGAAGCAAACAACGAACAGACATTGTGGGCGTCGGCCCTACGTCGCAGTACGCGGTGGTACGGCCAACCGTGTTTAGAAGTACCTATCTTAATTAAGATAGTTAGAGCCCCTAAAGATTGAAAGGCCTCTTTCTTTCTCACCCTTAAGATAGTTCTAAACATAGTTTGTGGCCAACTCATCTTTCAATGATGACATGCACAATTTCTAAGGTGGCCCTTTCTATATTTTTAAAGCTAAGGGTCTGTTTGATAACCTTAATGTATAGCTATTGTATGAAGCGGTCAGACATTGCACTTTTAGACCAGTTGATGAACTTCTTAACGAATATATGAAAATATCTCTACTGTCTTAAGTTGCCTCTTCAAAAAAAAAAAAGTGAAGCTAGGGCAATTTTTTCTTGAGATCGCAGAGCTTCTCTGCCTCCTCCGACCTCTGCTGCCCTCTTCGACACGAACCTATTGTGCGGAGCTCCTCCGCCTCCCTGGCCTCCATTGCTCCTCCCTCGATAGGGAGCCGAGCTCCTCTGCCTCCCCGGCCTACACTACTCCTCCCTCAATAGGGAGTAGAGATGCTCCACCTCCCTAGCCTCAGTTGCTCTCTCCTCAGCATGAACGCGTTGAGCTCTGCCTCCTCTGGCCTTCGTTGCTATTTTATTCTTGTATACAGGCACATCCCAAAGCATCAGCAATTATAGTTAATGACTTTAGGTGGGAAGAGGAGGGTAAAACTTTATTTGAAGGTGTTTCAGCTACAAGAAGTATTGGATGGGGCCCTATAAATAGGTGTGCTAAACCTATTAGCTCATCTTCTACTACACATGAAGTAGAAGATGAACATGTTGATCTTGAGGAAAATTCTAGTATGGATACTATGAGCACTTCAAATGTTGCCAATCCTATAGAAGTAGAATTTATGAGTGTGGAGTCCACAAAGAAAAAAAGAAACTAGTTTATGACATTGACATCAAATTTGAGAAGTTAATTGACATATTTATACATGATGTAGAGAATGTGAGACAAGATGGACCTAGTGTCATTTGTGCACTATCTTTGATTGATTGTTGTAAGAAGTTGGATGAGATGACATTGAGTCACACAGATGTTCTTTATGTCCAAACTGTTGTCCCCTTTTCAGATGAGAAGATGAGGGAGCAATGGATGCAATGGTGTGGCCTTGTTGAAGATTCAACTTCTAGGATGAATTGGTTGATGGGAATGTTGAAGATGAAGAACATCATTTGAGTTATTATTAGATGTTATGTTTTTCATATTATGTCTTTAGACAATATGTTTAGTTTTTTTAATATTTGGTTATGTACTTAACTATTGTGTGTTCAACATTATGTTTGGTTATTAAACTTTTTGACTACCGTGTGTTTGACATTAATATTTATCATTATGTGTTGATTATCATGTGTTTAATTTTTAGTTTAATAGAATGTTTCTTTCAAGTATTAAAAGACGAGTTAAGAAGCTTTGTCTTCTTTATCTTTGGTGGAAAATGAGAAAACGAACAAGGAGAAATAAAGATTTGACTTCAAAACATATCGGTGCAACACATACAATAATTATTAAGAGGAAATGATGAATAATGTGTAGACTTGATGAGTATGCCACGTGATACATATAAAAAGTTGTGTGATCATTTTAGAACAAAAGATGATTAAATGACAGTCGACATATTTCTATTGAGGAAAAAATTACAAAGTTTTTTAACATCGTTAGTCACAGTAAATGTTTAAGACTTATCAAGACAATATTTCAGCACTCGACACAAAACAATGTATTTTTATTTTCATGAAGTGCTCGAAGCTATGATAGAATTTTCAAAAGCGATGATATTGCCTACGACATTTGATCCAGATCCAAATGTTCCAGGTTATCACAAAAGTTTGAGATCAAATTTTAAGGTGAGTTTTTCTAATTAATTTATGGGCAAGTAAATTTTTTTACTAGTTTCTTGTTTAAGAACAGTTAATATTTTTTTATATAGGGTGTTTGTTGGTGCATTAGATGGGACCCTTGTACATGCTAGGGTTCCAACTGAAAAACAAACTCCTTATAAAGGACGAGGGTGAGACGTTTGTTATCAGAATGTTCTAGCCATTTTTGTGATTTTAACATGTTCTTCACATTTGTATTTGTTGGATGGGAAAAAGTTGCACATGATTCATGGATTTTACATGAGATAGTCTATGATCATATTCATTGCTTTCCATTTCCACTTCTATGTATGTTTTTTCTTATTAATTATTGTTGTTTTTATATATTTATTTTTATATCACGATTGTAAATATAAATTTATGTTGTGTATAGATAATTTACCTTTGTGATGTGGTATACATTCACACTCTCGATTTTTTATGACTCCATATCGAAATACTCGATATTAGATAAGTGATTTTCAATGTGAAGAAAAGACACGGTATAAAGAGGAGGTTTTCAATCAAACTCATGCAAAATTAAAAAATGTCATTGAGCTAACATTCGGTGTCCTAAAGGCACATTTTCGTATTCTTGATAGGATGTCTTCATATTCCTTAGAAACTCAGGGGGGATATTGTCATTGTTTGTTGTGCTATTCATAATTACCTGAGAAGAAAAAAGTTAGAGATCAAATATTTGAATATTATAATATCCATATATGTGTATTCCATCATCATCATCTCATGTGGATACAGAAGAGCCAATACACCAACACTATATAGGAGAATCATCTAGATAGAATGCCTAACAATTTATGATCCAATTGAGTGATCAAATCGTCAACACTTTGATGGCAAAGAGGGCTCGAACACAAGGATAAAGATATACTCAATAGTATATGTTTATGTATTTTTGGAAATTTTATTTTTCTAACTTTGTATCTACATACTTTATTTATTATTGTTTGTTGTATTCTTGCATGTTGTTGATCTCTTTGTGGTGTTATGTGGTCATGTATTTGTTTATGTTGTTGTATGTTTTTTTTTTGAGACAATTAATATATGAACTAATGCTTTATGTAACTTTTCTTTGATTTAGTGAGTATTTTCAATATTTGTAGAGGTATTTTTGCAATATGTAATAATATGTGCTTATATGTAATTATAAAATTGTACTATATATAAATACCATACTCTTTTAACTCTAGTAATATGAAATAAAAAATCACAAATTTAGGGATATTTTTTAGTATGTAGGGGTGTTTATGTAATATGAAAATTAGGGACTTATATGTAATTATAAGATAGTAGAGAGATGTATATATAAAATTATGAAATAAGAAATAAATTTAGACATATTCTTAACCATGCATATAAGGGTATTTATGTGAAATAATATATTAATTCAGATGTCATTTAAGTTAGAAATCAAACAATTTTTATTAAAAGTCTAAATATTTTAAGTACTTATTATTACATATTTCGACAGAGTTAGAAATTAGATATTAGACATTTTAAATAAGTGTTATCAAATGCCATCTAAATTGGCTTTTACATTGCCCCAATGGTTAAAGGTTTTTGGATTTAATTAATCTCCCGAAGCCACGGTTCTAGAGACTTTACAACTGTAACTTGACATTTTTATCTTAAATCCTCCTCTTAATCTTTATTTAAATTTCTACTCAATGTCTAAAAATTATAGTTATGTCCTTTAGAATTACTATAATTAGACTTATACTTTTTCATAATTTTTGGGTTATTACACTACAATTCCTGCAATAACTTATTTATTATTTTATTGGTATTTTTACTCTTATATTTGTACTTTCAATATTATGTTTCTATCCTTCTATATTTACTTAAACACTGGAGGTGTTAAAGCGACAACATTTAGATAGGTAAAATAAATTCATAGATCCATAAACACATTTCATATAGTTTCTAATGTAAAATTAGAATAAATTTATAAACCCATAACCACATATCATATTAGTTTCTAATGTAAATACAAAAATCCACAAAATTACTTAGTCAGAATCTACCATCTAGCCAATACAACAATAAACTAAAAGTATATCTTGACCTTTGCAAAATAGAACATGTCACGATCAAATTAGTATAATTATACATGATGGGTGAGCGATGGATGGGCAAATGGCTAGGTGGGTTGCGAGTGATGTGCAACGTGAGCTGACTAGGGGTTAAATTGTTGGGTGGCTCAAGGCGATGAAAACATGCAAGTGAGCGGAGGCAGGCTATCTAGATAACATGGGATAGCTTTGGTTACATTAGTCTGGGTGTTCACATTTTGGGTCAGCTCAAATAATTAAATCGAATCAATTAATTTGGTTTGGTTCAGTTCGGTATGTATTTGGTATAGTTAGATTTTATTTCTTGTGAAATCGAATCAAATCAAATAAATCAAAAAATTATGTAATAATAGTAATATTTCATAATATATATGTCATAAATATAAAATATATATTATATAGCTAAATATAAATATAAATATTTTTAATTTTATCTTTATTTTAAATATATAAATAATAATAAATTTATTAACATGAGTGCAAGTGGATGTGAGAGAGATAATTCAAATGTATGAGAAAGCCGCTAAATGTCTGATATCTTATTGACCTACTAACTGTATCGTGATAGCATAATTAGTATAATTATAATTATACATGATGGGTGCGTCGTTCCCACATACGGCGCCAAAAGTGTGGAGGCATTTCCTTGATTGGGTCGAAGCGTGGTGGGCCTACACTCGAAGAAGGGAGGAAGGACGCTGGAGGCGGACGAAAGCCTGCAAAATCAGAAAACGGATCAGGGGGGTCCGGTTGAAGAACCGGGGAGAACCCTCCGATGCCTAAGTCAGTTGATGACTGAAGAGGATGGAAGTTCTCGTAGATGAGGCGTGTCTGTGTGAGGATCCACATACCTCTTCATGGCATCATACCTGTATCTTTTATAGGCATGGATGCCGAGGCGAACGGGTGTAACGTCTCTAGATCGTGCCTAGAAGGGCGCCTTGATCGGCGCACATAACGGGGGGTACAAGTCCAGACGTCCGTTGGAAAACCAAGTAGTTAACGAGCCTCTTGATAGCGGGGCGCGTGGCCCGCGGCGGTTGCAACCGCTATGAAGATGCGGAGAGGCTGCTCGGTACGTCCTGCCCGGTTGATGGCAGGGGCTCGGACTGAACCGTTCGAGGAGTACCAGTCAGAGCGACCCAGGAGCTCGGCGGTGCTCTGGCCAGGGCAATTGCCTCTTGGGGCCCTTTGCGTGATCCTCGCGGGGTCGTGGCGCAACACGGAGAGGCCACGTCCCATGGGGGAGCTTTAATGGGCCTTGATGGATCGTGATGGGTCATGATGGGCCTAGGTTGCAGGAACCTGCCACCACACTTGCCCCCCACGCCCTCGAGCGGCTAAAGAACCGGAGCGCTTGGGGGCGGTGACCTGCTCGGGCGTCATCTCTGCCATAAATGCGGTATCGTCCTCGGAGATCTAAACAGACCTGTGGCGGCGTCATTACGGGGGGATTTTCCTCGAGCATGAAGCCTTTATGATGGTAGCGCGGGTCGTGTCGAACCCAGAACGTCGTATGTCAGCCCCGAACAGTCACCAACGGGTCATTCGAGAAGAGACTTGAAGCGGAGGGAAACGCCGTTTCTGGGCCCGCTTCGAATTTCGCGCCTCGCCTTCCTTATAAGGAAGGGGAGGGGGCGAAGGCGGGAGCAACGCCTTCAAAAAATCTCCAGAGCTCGCTGTCCCCTAAGCCACTAGTCGTCTCTTCCTCCTCTTTTTTCCTCCATTCCTTTGCTTCCTCCTCACCGTTCGGCGCGTACGCTACCTCCCAGTGATGGCTCAGAAGGGGAAGGCGATCGTTGAGGCCAGCGGGATGCCGCCGGCGAAGTCGAAAGCGACCAAGTACCGGAGTTTCGAAGGCCTTCGAGAACGATTCCGGATCGGCGAGGAGTACGACATCGTCTTGATGCAAGAGGATGAGTCGTATCTGACCACGAGACCTGGGTGCTTCGTTCTCTCGCTGGACCTGCTGGAAGCTGGTCTCCGTCTGCCGGTGCCGAGATCGCGAAGGAGCTCCTCCGGTCCTGGAAGTGGCGACGATTCAACTGATGCCGAATTCCTGGAGGACCATCTTGTAACGACCCAGAATCCGCATTACCAGTAACAACCAGTAACCCGAATTCTGACCCGCTAACCCACGAGACAAGCTCGGAAGGGTAGGAAGTGAAAGTCCGAGGAGACTATATGTAAGAAGATACACACCATGTAAAGCTGTAAAATTCCACTATATGAACATATCATATACAACTTAGAGTCTGAGCAAGTACAGAGTACAGAAGTACAACAAAAAGGTACTACTCACTGCAGCTAAGGAGCACCAACACCGGAGTGGCTAGACTCGTCTGGAACGGGAGTCGACGAAGACCCACCTGAAAGGGAAGGGAGGGAGTCTCAAGAAAAGAGACCCAGTAGGGAAAAGTAACCCCACCGGTAACAGAACTAAAGTGCGGAAAGTAAAACTGAAAGTAAGTACACGTCGCACCACAACACAAAACTGTAAACCTCGCGGCTCAGTAACACACACTCACACACACAGCAAGTAGGACTCAGCTAGGGTCTGTGGCTCGGCGTCCCGTCACCACAGAGGCTCTCAACCCCAGCCACGTGTGCACACTACAGACGCTCTCTCTCGCGTCTGGTCCACGACCGTTTTTTCCCCTACACTTGACCCTAGCGTTAGAGAAGGGGCTCCACGGAGACCGGCTTAAAACCACCACAAGGAGTACGCACAGGACAAAGTCGCACTCGACGTCCTGGCTCACTAGCGGAGGATAACCACACGCTAGTCGTCTAGACGGAGTCGCACCCACGCCTAGGTAACACAACAGAAACGGGTACACGGTAACGCAACGCGCGTACAACAGACGGACACACTCAACGTCTGAAACCCCGTACAGTAATAAACACCTCGTGTCATAACTAGACACTCACAAGCACAGGCAGAGTCACATCTAAGCCTGACCCACATGTTTATCAAGGCGGACATCACATGTCAATCGCCTCTAAACACACAACTCAAGTCTGCTGGGACACAGGAGATTAACGGCCATATCGATTGCCGCCAATAAAGGTAAACGGCATCCCTCATGTCGTTACCTTAACTAAACGGCAATCGACCTTGTCGTTTAAATCACCCCTGAAGATCTCAACGTCAACAGATGTGGACGTTAAGGTCTTCAGTCCCCCAAACCCAGAACTGAACCGAATCAGTTCAAATGGGCAGAAAAATCAACAAAATTCCGACTGATGGAGGGGAACACTTCCTCTCATCAATCCAAACTACCAGAATATCAAAATTAAACATTCTAACACCTAGATTATCCAATCACCCTCAATTCCGTGATACAACCCAACCCTAAACCATGATTTACACACCAATTCACTTATTGGGCATGCTGGTTTGCTGGGGAGGTTATAGGGGTTAAGTCCCTACCTCAGAATGCTTAAACAATCCCCGAACAGCCACTACTCCGCCGGATTCCCTCGAAGACTCCGCACGAATCGCACCAAAACCACGTGTTTCCCGCCCGATCAAGCACCGCCACACGATCCAGGCCTCCCACGAGCTCAAATCACCCACAGAAGCTAAGGCAATGGATAAAAGCTAAGGTGGAAGAAAGGAGAGAAAAGAGAAGAAGGAACTTTGCTCTCGGGCTGCCCTATTTCAACAGGTCTGACCAGTCGACGTCAACATCTCTGGTCGCCTACTGAACCGCCTACAACTGACGTCCAGATCTCCTGTCGCTGATTCGCATCAAACGTCCACATCGCTGGACGCGACTCTGACTCAACGGCAAGCCCTGGCCGTCAACCACACAGGACCTCTAACAGACCCAATAAGGATCCACTAAGACCCAAGACCTTACAGCCCTCCCCCCTTAAGGAATTTTGCCCTCAAAATTCAAACAACACAAGGAAAGAAGACTCACCAAAGAGGTACAGGAACTGCTTGCGCATTTTGTCCTCCGCTCCCATGTCGACTCACCACCGAGTGTCGCTGCCACGCAACACGAACTAAAGGGATTGTCTTGTTCCTCATTTCTGAACTCGGCGATCCTCAATGTGCAACGGAAACTCTGGTACAGTCAACACTGGAGTCACCTCAGACCACTCTGCATTCTGCAGAACGTGAGATTCGTCAGAAAGGTATCTCCGAAGCATCGACACGTGAAACACGTCGTGTACTGCTGCCAATTCTGATGGAAGCTCAAGTCTATACGCCAAACCTCCGACACGCTCAGTAATGGTAAAAGGCCTAATAAAGCGAGGACTCAACTTTCCACGCTTACCGAACCTCACCACTCCCTTCATAGGAGACACACGGACAAACACCTGATCCCCTACCTGAAACTCGAGCGGTCGTCTACGCTGATCTGCAAACTCTTCTGTCGACTCTGAGCTATCTGAAGCCTCTGTCTCACAAGCTGAACTACCTCAACTGACTGCTGAACCAACTCCGGCCCCGTGACAACTCGCTCGCCAACCTCGAACCAGTCAAGAGAGTGCGACACACGGTCGTCCATACAAAGCCTCATATGGTGCCAAACCGATACTGGAGTGATAACTATTATTATATGCGAACTCGACCAACGGCAAGTGAGCTGTCCACGACCCCTGCCACTCCAGGCAACAAGCTCTAAGCATGTCCTCCAAAGTCTGGATAGTCCGCTCTGACTGACCGTCTGACTGAGGGTGGTAGGCGGAACTAAAAGCCAACTCTGTCCCCAAAGCTCTCTGGAAACTGCGCCAGAACCCAGAAGTGAAGCGAGGATCCCTGTCTGACACAATAGAGATCGGCACTCCGTGCAAAGGACAATCCGCTCTATGTAACGCGGTCCACCCTACTCACCCCCAACTAGTCCTGACAGGCAAAAATCTGGCAGTCTTCGTCAATCTGTCCACAAGAACCCAAATGCTGTCAAAACCTCCAGCTGTCCTCGGAAAACCACAAACAAAGTCAGTCGTCACGTGGTCCCACTTCCACATCGGAATCTCTAACGGCTGCACAAGTCCTCCTGGACGCTGATGTTCGGCCTTCACCTGCTGACAGACCAAACACCTAGCAACAAAAGCCGCTATGTCTCTCTTCATCCCAGGCCACCAAAACTGACGTCTCAACCTGTGGTACATCTTGGTCGACCCTGGATGAATAGAGTACCTGGAACCATGTGCCTCCTACAACACGACTCTCCTGATAGACTCCTCAACAGGAACATAGAGTCTATCTCGGACCTAACAGTCCCGTCCTCGCAAAGCTCAACCTCTGGGAGAAGCAACACACTGTGCAACTCGGGATCTGCCTGCTAAGCCTCAACAACCTGTCTCACAACGGAGGGAGCTGCTAACAAACTGCCCAACACACACTGACGACGATTGGATGAAACTCTGAAAGACCCCTCTATCGCAGACTGCCACAACTGCCACTCTCTAAGCATCAGATGACTCATCTGTGCTTTTCTACTCAAGGCATCTGCAACCACATTCGCCTTTCCAGGCTTATACTCAATGCTGAAATCATAGTCCTTCAGATATTCCATCCATCGACGTTGCCTCATATTCAGATCTCTCTGAGAAAACACATATCTCAAGCTCTGGTGGTCGGTACGGACTACAAAACTTACTCCGTACAGGTAAAGACGCCAAATCCGCAAAGCAAACACCACAGCTGCAAGCTCTAGGTCGTGGGTCGGGTAACTCTCCTCGTGGGGCTTAAGCTGGCGAGACGCATAAGCCACCACCCGGCCTTGCTGCATCAAAACCGCACCCAAACCAACACCTGAAGCATCTGTGCAAACCTCAAAACCCTCCTCACCTGAAGGTAAGGCAAGAACTGGCGCCGACGTAAGCAGTCGCTTCAACTCTATGAAGCTCTGCTCACACTGCTCTGACCACACAAACGGAACTTCCTTCTCGTCAACCAAGTCAAGGGTGCAGCAACCTGAGAAAAGTCTCGAACAAACCTACGGTAGTAACCTGCCAAACCCAGAAAGCTACGAATCTCAGACACAGATCTGGGACTCTCCCACTGCAAAACTGCCTCAACCTTCGCTGGATCCACAGAAACTCCCTCACCTGAGATCACGTGCCCCAAAAAGTGAACCTGTTGTAGCCAAAACTCACACTTACTAAGTTTGGCATACAACTGGTGCTCTCGCAAGGTCTACAACACGATCCTCAGGTGCTCGGCGTGCTCCTCCTCCGAAACGGAGTACACCAGAATGTCGTCAACAAACACTACGACAAATCGGTCCAAGAACTGGTGGAACACCCGGTGCATCAGATCCATGAAGGCTGCTGGAGCATTGGTGAGCCCAAACGGCATCACCAAAAACTCAAAGTGTCCATATCTGGTCCAAAAAGCAGTCCTCTCAATGTCCGAATCTCTAATCCGCAACTGATAGTAGCCCAACCTCAAGTCAATCTTCGAGAAGACACGAGCAGACTGAAGCTGATCAAAGAGATCATCAATCCTAGGCAAAGGATACCTATTCTTGATGGTCACTTGATTTAGCTTCCTATAATCGATACACAATCTCAGGCTACCATCCTTCTTCCGGACAAACAAAACAGGTGACCCCCACGGAGAAAAGCTAGGACGAATATAGCCCTTCTCCAACTCCCTCAACTCTGCTGGTGCCATACGGTACGGTGCCTGTGCAAAAGGTACAGTGCCAGGAATCAACTCCACAGTAAACTCTATCTCTCTCTCTGGTGGTAGACCAGGCAACTCTTCCGGAAAAACATCCGGAAACTCACACACTACGGGAATGTCTCCCACTCCCAAGGCAATCTGGTCAAGAGTCACTGCAGAAACTAGGAAACCCTGACAACCAAAAGCAAGTAACCTCCCTGCCTTCAAAGCAGAAACTAAAAAGCGAGAAGTAAGAGGTACGATACCCTGGAAGTAGAACGCCGCTGCTCAGGTATCCGCAAGTGCACCCTCTTCTTCTGGAAATCCATCACTGCACCATACTGCTCTAACCAGTCCATACCCAAAATCACATCATAATCATGTAACTGCAAGGCAAACAGACGGGCTAACAACAACTGATCCTGCAACTGGTAACTGGCTAGCAGCACTCGCTCCTCGGGAACACACTCCATGGAACGAAAAGTCCGCTCCACTGCATCTAACCATGCTCGCGCTACATCTGGATCAGGCTGGCCCAAAAACTGAGGAGGCTGAAACTGCAAGAACTCTCTCAACACCTTCCCAGTACCACTCTGGGGTACCGGCGCGTCACGGTGCTGAGCAACAAACTGAGCCATCCCCTCAAGAAATCGAGTCATGTCTAATCCCTGAGCTACTGAGGTGGAGGTGGCGGAACAATACCACTATGCGCGTCCTGTGGCAAAGGCTGCGTCTGCTGAGGTGGCGGAGCATCTCCAACCTCCTGACAAGTCGCCTGCTCGGCTACTCCCTCTCTAGGACGTCGCCTAGGCGCCATAGAACTACACACAGAACAAAAATACACACATAAATACACTAACTAACTCCGGGCTACATAGCTGCAAATGTACTCTTTATACTCCGAGTTAACATGATGGGTATTTCCTTATATATATCTCATCAGACCACTGCTCTGATACCAAACTGTAACGACCCAGAATCCGCATTACCAGTAACACCAGTAACCCGAATTCTGACCCGCTAACCCACGAGACAAGCTCGGAAGGGTAGGAAGTGAAAGTCCGAGGAGACTATATGTAAGAAGATACACACCATGCAAAGCTGTAAAATTCCACTATATGAACATATCATATACAACTCAGAGTCTGAGCAAAGTACAGAGTACAGAAGTACAACAAAAAGGTACTACTCACTGCAGCTAAGGAACACCAACACCGGAGTGGCTAGACTCGCCTGGAACGGGAGTCGACGAAGACCCACCTGAAAGGGAAGGGAGTGAGTCTCAAGAAAAGAGACCCAGTAGGGAAAAGTAACCCCACCGGCAACAGAACTAAAGTGCGGAAAGTAAAAACTGAAAGTAAGTACACGTCGCACCACAACACAAAACTGTAAACCTCGCGGCTCAGTAACACACACTCACACACACAGCAAGTAGGACTCAGTTAGGGTCTGTGGCTCGGCGTCCCGTCACCACAGAGGCTCTCAACCCCAGCCACGTGTGCACACTACAGACGCTCTCTCTCGCGTCTGGTCCACGACCAGTTTTTCCCCTACGCTTGACCCTAGCGGTAGAGAAGGGGCTCCACGGAGATCGGCTCAAAACCACCACAAGGAGTACGAACAGGACAAAGTCGCACTCGACGTCTTGGCTCACTAGCGGAGGATAACCACACGCTAGTCGTCTAGACGGAGTCGCACCCACGCCTAGGTAACACAACAGAAACGGGTACACGGTAACGCAACGCGCGTACACTCAACGTCTGAAACCCCGTACAGTAAGGAAACACCTCGTGTCATAACTAGACACTCACAAGCACAGGCAGAGTCACATTCTAAGCCTGACCCACATGTGTTATCAAGGCGGACATCACATGTCAATCGCCTCTAAACACACAACTCAAGTCTGCTGGGACACAGGAGATTAACGGCCATATCGATTGCCGCCAATAAGAGGTAAACGACATCCCTAATGTCGTTAACAGTAACTAAACGGCAATCGACCTTGTCGTTTAAATCACCCCTGAAGATCTCAACGTCAACAATGTGGACATTAAGGTCTTCAGTCCCCTAAACCAGAACTGAACCGAATCAGTTCAAATGGGCAGAAAAACTCAACAAAATTCCGACTGATGGAGGGGAACACTTCCTCTCATCAATCCAAACTACCAGAATATCAAATTAAACAGTCTAACACCTAGATTATCCAAATCGCCCTCAATTCCGGCATGATACAACCCAAACCCTAAACCATGATTACACACAATTCACTTAATTGGGCATGCTGGTTTGCTGGGGAAGGTTATAGGGGTTAAGTCCCTACCTCAGAATGCTTAAACAATCCCCGAACAGCCACTACTCGCGCCGGATTCCCTCGAAGACTCCGCACGAATCGCACCAAAACCACGCGTTTCCCGCCCGATCAAGCACCGCCACACGATCCAGGGCCTTCCCACGAGCTCAAATCACCCAACAGAAGCTAAGGAAATGGATAAAAGCTAAGGTGGAAGAAAGGAGAGGAAAAGAGAAGAAGGAACTCTGCTCTCGGCTGCCCTATTTCAACCGGCCCGACCAGTCGACGTCAACATCTCTGGTCGCCTACTGAACTGCCTACAGACTGACGTCCAGATCTCCTGTCGCTGAGTTCGACATCAAACGTCCACATCGCTGGACGCTGACCTGACTCAACGGCAAGCCCTGGCCGTCAACCACACAGGACCTCTAACAGACCAATAAGGATCCACTAAATATCCGAGACCTTACAATCTTCGTCTTATGTATTATATGCAAGAAGAGGGCATTTGAAGCGACTGCGGAGATCTTCAGGAGCCATTTCAGCCTGGCCTGTTCTCCGCAATCTGGAATGGGCATCGTGTACGTGAAGCATCGTACAAACCGGATGCAGATCAGCTTTTCGCCCCGCCCGCCTGTCAACAACAAGGGTGGACTGGACGCCTTTTCTTCGTGGGGCGGAGAAAGGGGGCGAACGTCCCAGACTGGGACTTCCCCGTTAGGGTGGTGGAGCCACCGAAGAGAGCAGACATGGCCCCCTTCTTGATCCAAGGGGCAGCTGCTGCCTCCTCCCGTCGCTGAACACGGTCGGGGTCAATCACGCTGAAGGGTACCTGACCGAGTACAAGCTTGTGAAGTATAAGCTTAGCCGCGCCTGGGGTAAGCCTTCTGCTGTTTATCTCAATTTCCCACCTACATGGGTTTTGACTCCTCTTTCTTTGTTCCAGATGCCGAAGAGATGGCTGCTGGTCAGGGACAAAAGGAGATGGCGAACTACGCCGAAACGATCTCTGTTAGCCTTTACTTGATAAGGCTAGACGAGGATGCTCCCTAGGCGACCCAGCGGGGGCCTCTGCAGATAGGCCCCACGAGAAGGGCCAAAACCAAGGCGGCCAAAGCGCCCACAGAGGAAGGGGGCGAGCAAGCAATCACCGAGGCTGCACCAGAGTCAACTCTTCGGCTTCGGGTGAAGAAGAAGAGGAAGCTGTCCAAGGCGGTGCAGGACGCACGACGCCCTGTCTTGAGTGAAGAGGAGGAGAACGAGAGTGACGAGCCGCAGGCGACGCGCAAGAAACGCGAAGCGGCCGAAGTGATGCCGCAGGCTAGAAACGCCGAAGAGGAGGGAGATGACCTGGAGCCCTTGATAGTTCGAAAAAAGCGCCAGGTCGCGAGGGTAACGAAGCAAGTGACGCCGCGAGCTTTGATTGCAGATCGCTCGGAGGCGATTGCCAAGATGGCTGCCGATCTCGGCCTCGTTATGGTGAGCGACAGGTCAGAGCATTCGGAGGAGCGGGCAAGGACACCCATGTCTGAGGGCCATTCCGAGGAGATGGCTCCAACCGGGGTCTCAACCACCGGAGGTGCCGAGCCTGATGCTGGGAACGAGAGGACCCTTGAAGGCCTGCGCGAAGGAAGCGAAGGAGCCTCTGTTCCACATGATGTCGTCACGTCCGAGGATGGTGCCCTTAAAACGACTGCGGCGCCTTGTACCGGTGAGGTAGCGGCTCTTCTACCGGAGGGTGTTCTGCAAGAAGGTGGCGAAGTCGCGCCCCCCCATGCCCCCCAGCGAAGTAGTTGCTGACGGCTGTTTAGTCGGCGAGAGTGCAGCCAAAGCAATTACTGAGGTAAATTTAGTCGGCAAGAGTGCAGCCCATCCCGAAGAGGTGGGGCTTCAGGGCTTGGCTGGTGCCGAGGAGGGCCAGGAGGTGGGCATCGCATCCGTCGTTGCCGATGTTGTCCAAACAGTGGAAGAAGCAGGGCCTTCTTTGGGACAAGCAGCTGAGGAGCAGGGCTCGGGTGACGACCAGAGGCCCTTGTTCGAGGTTCTAGGGAAAAGCCTCCCCAAGTCTCCTTCAAAGGAGGCGCTGGAGGCCGCGCTCAAGCGGATGGAAGGCGTTGTAGCGAGGCCCTTGCCCCCGTGCCCATCCGCTTCTTATTTGGATAGGATGGCACGGTGCCAGGAATTAAGTCCAGAGGAGACCCCTGAGCCCCCTAGTGCAACCTATCAGCCACAACTCCCATCTGATGACAACGTCGATGTGGGAGTGCTGATAGGAGAAATTACAAGCTCCCTGGGCGTGCTAAGTAAGTTAGCAGAGCAGGCTCAGCACCACAGACACATGTGGGAGGCCGAGCTTACTTATTGCAAGGGGCTGGAGGCGGATCGCGTGGCGAAAGAGGCCGAGCTGAAAAAGGAGATAGAGAACCTCCGAGAAGCTCTTCGCGTCTCTGAACTCAACGCTACTGTGGTCCGTGTTGAGAAGGAGGTGCTGGTTCACATCCTTTCTCAAGCCAAGGAGCAAGCGATAGCCAAGTACAAGGCAAGTTTGGGCTTCCAGGAGGACTTGGAGCAGTTCGGGGCCCGTTGTTATAAAGTGGGTCTCGAAGCCGGAGAAGAGCTCGGACAGAGGCTATCAACGACCGAGTGGGCTCGGGAAGCCTTCGAGGCAGCGGTGAGGGAGTGTCAACGCCGTACGGGGCGACGTGTGTTTAGACGGAGTGCGATTCACCCAGTTTCAATCTGGGCGGATGCCTCCTGCCAACGACGGTGCTGGCCCCTCCGAACAAGCCCCTTGACTGCACTTTTGTACCTTCTGTTCTTGCCTCCTCTTTTTTCTGTCAGTTTTTGTAACCTGGCCCAAGGGTCCTACATGTAAACAGAGATTCTATAAATGAATATTTCCGCTTCGTGGGTTGTTTATGGCTTCACTTTTTCTATCTTCTCCCTTTTGTCATCGTTCCTGCTCGGATCGGGATCCGCAGGTTTTATAAGCGTTGCATGTACCGCGCAGATCGTTAGGAACCGTAAAAAAAAAGTTTTCGATCAGGGTGTATACTAAGCACTTGTCTAACCATAGAAATAGGGAGAAGAGAAGTAGGATGCTGATCAAAGGCTTTCATAAGTGATAGGCCTTGAGATTAGATACATGCCAAGTCCTGGGTATGGCTTCGCCACTAGGGGTAGTTAGCTTATATGAGCCTTTCCAAGGACCTGGATGACCTGATAAGGTCCTTCCCATTTAGGGGCGAGCTTGCCGACCGCTCTTTGGGGATCCGAAGCCGAGCAGCGGCGCAGGACTAGATCTCCCACGTTGAAGTGCCTTTCCCGAACTCGTGCATTATAATATTGCGTGAGTCGTTGCTGGTAAGAAACAAGACAAATGCTGGCGTCGTTCTGTCGTTCGCCAAGCATGTCAAGGTTTTCCCGAAGAGCGCGGTTGTTGGCGGCTTCATCAAAGTGGGTTGTTCGGAGGGTGGGGAGAGTTACTTCCAGGGGCACAACGGTTTCTGAGTCGTAAGCCAAGTGGAAGGGCGTTTCTCCCGTTGCTACCCGAGTTGTTGTTCGGTGGCACCAAAGCACGTTTGGGATCTCGTCAATCCACGAACCACCTGCAGCCTCCACCCTTGTGCGGATCCCATGCAGTAGTGTTCGGTTAGCGTTTTCCACCAAACTGTTTGCCTGGGGATGCCGCCACGGAGGTGAAGTGGTTATAGATCCCGAGCTCAGCGCACTTTTGCTTGAAAAAGGTGCTGTCGAACTGCTTTCCGTTGTCGGAGGTGATCACCTTTGGGACACCGAACCGGCAGAGGAGGTTCTTCCACACGAACTTCAACGCGGCCTGTTCGATGATCGTGACAACAGTTCAGCTTCGATCCACTTGGTGAAGTAATCGATGGCCACAAACAGGAACTTCTTCCGACCCTGGGCCTCTGGAAAGGGGCCCATGATATCAATGCCCCATCTAGCGAAAGGGCGAGGTTTGAACAGGCTATGGAGTTGTTCGCTGGCTGCTTGATGAGTTGCCTAAACTTCTGACATTCCGGGCACCTCCGAGCAAAGGCCATGCAATCCTTTTGCAGAGAAGGCCACCAGAACCCTGCTCGAATGATGCTGCGGGCCAGCGTTCTGCCCCCAAGTGACTGCCGCATAGCCCTTCGTGAACCTCTTCGGTGGCGGCAAGTGCTTCTTCGGGGTTGAGGCACCGTAGAAGAGGTCTTGAAAGAGACCGTCGGTACAATTTGCCTTCTACGAGGGTGAAGCGCTGAGAGCGCGTCCTGATCTTTCGAGCTTTGCCCTGCTCGGCGCGGAAGCTCATCTCGAAGTAGGTAGGCCAGGAGAGGATCCATCCAGCTCGGAACTGGTGGGTCTGTCTCGATAGCAGCAACATCCACTTCGGTGCTCGGCGAGGCGAGCTCTCAATGAATACAGATCGAGAAGGAGTGATGTCACCTGAGGAGGCCAACTTGGCCAGTGCATCAGCTCGCACGTTCTGCTCCCGCGGGACATGTATGACTTCGAAGTAGAGGAGACCCTCTGCTCGGCTCTTGACCTGCTGAAGGTATTGAGCCATGCGGGGCTCTCTAGCTTCAAACTGTCCGTTCACCTGGCTGGCAACCAACTAGGAGTCACTGAAGACTCTAAGCCGAAGGGCTCCGAGGTGCCGAGCCAGGCGTATTCCAGACAGTAGTGCTTCATACTCGGCGACGTTGTTAGAGGCCTCAAAGCGAAAACGGAGGGCGTACTGGAACTCTAGCCCTTCCGAGAGGTGAGAACCAAGCCTGCCCCACTCCCTGTAACACAAGAGGACCCATCTACGTAGAGCTCCCATGGGGGCTCGTCGGCTAATGGCGGGTCCTGCTCAGTAGGGAGTGTGCATTCTGCGACGAAATTCGTCAATGCTTGGGCCTTGATTGTTGTCCTTGGTCGGAAGCTAATTTCGAACTCGCCTAGCTCTATGGCCCATTTGACAAGCCTGCCGGAAGCTTCTGGCCGCTGAAGGATAACTTTAGTGGTTGGTCGGTGAGGACCGTCACTGAATGGGTCTGAAAATAGGCCTGAGCTTCTGAGCAGCCGTGACCAGAGTAAGGGCAAGTTTTTCTGCTCGAGGGTACCTCCTTTCGGCTTCCTGGAGCACCATTGATGTAGTACACACGGATGCTGCGCCGCTCCCTCTTCTCTGATCAGAACCGCACTGATGGAGTGTTCGGTAACCGAAAGGTACACGAACAGTGTTCTCCGAGCACTGGCTTTGAGAGAATCGGTGGGGCCGCCAAGTATGCCTTCAACTCGGTGAAGGCAGCTTCGCACTCCGAAGTCCACCGTACATGCCCCCCTTGCTGTGGGGCACCTTTAGGGCCTCGCAGCAACTTGAAGAAGTTAAAACTTCTTTCAGCTACTCGGGACATGAACCGGTTCAGGGCAGCAAGGCGTCCAGTAAGACGTTGGACGTCCCGTACCGTCTTCAGACTGCCCATCTCAAGTACGGCCTAGATCTTCTCTGGGTTTGCTTCTATTCCTCTGTTCGAGACGAGGAAGCCGAGGAACTACCCGAGCGCACTCCAAACGCACATTTGGACGGGTTGAGCTTCATGTTGTACTTCCGCAGGTTGCAAAAGTTTCTTGGAGGTCGAAGAGTGGTTGGTGCTTGGAAGCGTCTTAACCAGCGTGTCATCGACATAGACCTCCATGTTGTGCCCAATCTGCTGCTCAAACATCCTATTGACCAGCCGCTGGTACGTTGCGCCGGCGTTCTTTAGACCAAAAGGCATCCTGGTGAAGCAGTATAACCCTAGGTCTGTGACGAACGTGGTGGCGTCTTGGTCCGGGGGATGCATGCTAATCTGGTGATAACCAGAGTAAGCATCCAAGAAGCTAAGAAGCTCGTGCCCGGAAGTTGCGTCCACCAACTGGTCGATGCGTGGTAGAGGGAAGTTGTCATTGGGCGTTGCTTTGTTGAGATCTTTGTAGTCCACACATACTCACCATTTGTCGTTGGCTTTGCGCACGAGGACCACATTGGATCCATCTTGGTATTGGGCTTCTCGGAGAAGTCCCACGGACCGGCTTTTGACGACGTGATCCTGGATGACGGTCTACCGTTCTCGGTTGACGGGTCGCCTCCTTTGCTGAACCGGGGGGACCCGTGGGTCCAATCGGAGGCGATGTACCATGACATCAGGAGAAATGCCTAGTAGCTCATCATCAGACCACGCGAACACATCCAAATTGGCTAACAGAAAAGTCCTGTAGCGCTGCTGTTCGGAGTCCGTTAGCAGAGCGCCGATGTAAAGTACATGTTCGGGGTCATCATCTACCTGAATAGGTAGCAGATCTTCTACAGGCGTTCCTCGGCTAGTGGAGGGCTGATCGGTGGATGGCGGAACTTGGTCCGGTGTCGCGAGTGGTTGCTTGTCTCTTAAAGAGAGAACATAGCATCGTCGAGACTCGCGCTGACACCCGAGCACCTCGCCTATCCCGCTTGGAGTTGGAAACTTCATCTTCTGATGAAGAGATGAAGGTACTGCTCTGATTCTCCCGATCAGGCCTCTGTCAAGGATGGCGTTGTAGCCTGGAATGTTCTTGATGACCAAGAAGTCGACTACCTTGGTCACAGTCTTTGGCGTCGTCCCTAAGGTAATTGGGAGGCGTACCCTGCCCATGGGCTGTACCGAGACCCCCGAGAAGCCGAACAAGGGCGACTCTACTGGGGTGAGCTGGTCGGTCTTAAGACCCATAAGCACAAAGCAGTCGTAAGCCAAGACGTCGGGGGCGCTTCTATTATCCACCAAAATCCGACGCACATTACAATGGTTGATGGTGACCGAAATGACCACGCCAATGTGTGGGGTAGCGACCCCTACAAGTCTTCGTCTGAGAAGGTTATAGCCTCCTCGGACGATGTGCGTGCAGGATTGGTGGGATATGGAGCAGGCCTAGGCGCCGATGGTCTGTCCACGATGTGCACTCGCCTTGCGTAATCGCGTCGGCTTCGAGTGCTCTCTCTCGCCCGCGCCGAAGCCTCCCGCGATCACATTGATTCTTGCCCGTTGGGCTCGTTGTTGACAGGCTGCTTGGGAGTTCGCTCTCGGCATCTGGGGCGTTCTTCATTCCGACGCACATATCCCCTGAGGTAGCCGCGCTTGATAAGGTCTTCGATTTCGTCCTTGAGCTGGCGGCATTCGGAGGTATCGTGGCCGTGGTCGCGATGGAAGCGACAGTACTTTGCTTGATCGCGCCTCCGAGGGTCGGAGCGCATCCTTTGTGGCCACCGACGAATGGTTCATCCTGATCTCAGCCAGGATCTGTTCGGGCGCCAGTGATGGAGTATAGTCGGTGAAGGGGCGCGGTCGGCACGGCGAGTCGCCATTGCGCCGTCCTTTCTTCCGATCACGGTCGGAGCCGTTGTCAGAAGGTCTCTTCTTGTCCGACTGTTCCCCGTGCTCTGCTCGGCCTGCAGCCAAGCTTTCTTCGCACGCTGCGTGGCGTTGTGCGAAAGAAAGCAGCTCGGCGAGAGTGGAAGGTTGCTGGACGCCGAGGGTCCTCTGCAAAAAGCCGTCGCGAGTGCCCTGAATGAGGGCACTGGTGGCTAGAGGGAAGTCCAGGCGCGAGATGCGAAGCGCCTCTGTTCGGAACCTTTTAACAAAGTCCTAGAGCGCTTCGCTCTTCTTCTGACGTATGGTCAGAGGGAAGCCGCCGTTCGCGGCTGTGACCTCCACCAAGGAAGTTGTCCCGAAAGGACTTCTTCAATTGGCGGAAGGAGGAAATGGAGCCCCCCGGAAGAGTCTCGAACTAGGCTCTGGCGGTCTCCTTGAAAGTTGCAGGAAAGCTCGGCACTTGGCCGCGTCAGATGCTCCGTGGAACACCATGTGCGACTCAAAGCCGTGGATGTGGTCGGCCGGGTCGGTAGTGTCGTCGTAGGGTGCGATGGTGGGCAGAGGGAGCTTGGGAGAGACCCGGGCTTCCAGGATCTCCCCACTGAAAGGGGAGTGGAAGTCCAGGTCTCGATCATCCTCCGCTGGGGCTTTCCCCTCCGCACGCTGAACCATTGCATCCACGCGGGGCTCCAGGTCGACCACACGATGGAGGCGTCTGGCGAGCTCCTGCTCGGAATGGACGGAGCCTTCTTGGCCAGTGCCTTGGGAGTTGGCTCCCACAACCGGGAGCGGCGGACGAGGGGCGACTACAGAGCGACGGGGCGAACAGCCTCGGCGCTCCGGTGCCCGTTCCTCGGACGGGGCTCGGTGGGATCGGCGCTCCGGTGGGGCGAACAGCCTCGGCGCTCCGGTGCCATCGGCGCGGTGAGCCTCTTGATAGCGGGGCGCGTGGCCCGCGGCGGTTGCAACCGCTATGAAGATGCGGAGAGGCTACTCGGTACGTCCTGCCCGGTTGATGGCAGGGGCTCGGAACTGTCCGAGGAGTACCTCGAGCGCGCAGCGACTCGGAGCTGCGCTGCGGGCCTTGGCCAGGGCAATGCCTCTTGGGGCCCTTTGCGTGATCCTCGCGGGGTCGTGGCGCAACACGGAGAGGCCACGTCCCATGGGGGAGCTTTAATGGGCCTTGATGGATCGTGATGGGTCATGATGGGCCTAGTTTGCAGGAACCTGCCACCACAAAATATATTATAGATAATTTTAGTAATATATTGAGATTATCATATATAATATAATTAATACCCTTATCCTATACCGTCTATTACTTTTTTATTGTACTATGTGCTACTATTTTTCTTATGCTATCTAGATGCATATTAAGATTATATGAAATAATTATAAATAAATTATAGCAATATATTGAGATTATCATATAATATAACCCATTATCCTATACCATCTATTACTTTTTTATTGTACTATGTGCTACTATCTTCCTTATGCTATCTAGATGCATATTAAGATTATATAAAATAGATTATAAATAGATTATAATAATATATTAAGATTATCATATTATATAATACCCTTATCCTATACCTATATTACTTTTTTATTGTACTATGTGCTACTATCTTCCTTATGCTATCCAGATACATATTAAAATTATATAAAATATATTATAAATAAATTGTAGCAATATATTGAGATTATCATATATAATATTCAACATTATTATTTTATATCTTGTGCTATCATCATATAAAGGTGTAAGGATGAAGAAAATGTGGGTGAGCGGTACAATGGAGGAGGAAGAAAATGTGTAAATAGGGTATGAAAAGTGGGGCAAAAAGATAATAAAAAATAGTTAAAATGTGTTAACTCTACTCCTCCTCTAGAGGTGGGTTAGGATAACCCGGGTTAATTCAGTTTAGATCCAATCTAATCCATTTTGACCCGGGTTAAAATTTATGGCTTTTCAAATCACTTTTTGGCCTAACTCAAAGTTAACCCAGGTTAACTCTATCCTAACTCTTTTCCAAAGGGGTTGGGCCCTCCTATCGGGGCGCTGCTGAGGGCCCCCAGATTTCTACAAGCTACGGTGTGAGGGGGGGGGGGGATCAGCTGCAGTCTATAAACAACAATATTTAATTTTGGCTGTTAGATGCAAGTTGTGGAGTGTCCGATGTGTGGATTGTTTCTGCCGTGCAGGAGAATTTTTTTGCAATTAATGTAGGCGTATTTATGTGGAGTGGGAGAGTAAGAGTGAAAAAAGGGGATGGTTGTAGGTGTCTGTGTGGCTAAGAAGTGAAAAAAATGAAGCATATATATAATGATTAATGAGGGTGTATTTAAGTTGTTTTTTAATGAGAGTGAGGAGAGTGGGGAGATAAAAAAAATCAAAGGAAGGAACGATTCTCGGTAAGTTGAGATACCCCATATGTGTGTGTGTGACTGAGCAGCAAGAAGGCTACATTTATTGATGGCATATTTATGTTACTTTTTAATGTGAGGGGGTGGGCAGATCAGTTTTAAAAAAAGAATGGTTGTAGGGGAGTCGGGTTGGAACGGACGATGTGTATGGCCTAGCAGCAAGAAAGCTACATTTATTGATGGCATATTTATGTTACTTTTTAATGTGAGTGGATTTGTGAGGAGGTGGGTTCAAGTTAAAAATGGAATGGTTGCAGGTGAGCCGGGATTGGTCCGGACGAAAAATGGGAAGTGTCTCTTCTAGTATATAGTTATAGATTTACTTAACTTGTAATATGATCAGTGGCGGATCCCATGAAGAGTCAGTGGGATCACGTGACCCCACTGACTTGGAAGGGAAGTCTTAAAGGGTTTTTTTTTGTGTAGGTTAAAATTTTATGTAAGATTATGTAGGTGATCCCACTGAATTTAAGGGTGACCCCCCTAAACTCAAGTGACCCCACTGGACTAATTTTCAGGATCCGCCACTGAATATGATAATATGTCAAATATCACTCAACCCCAAAATTCAAGTGCTGAGGCGAGAAATTCCAACCACTATATAAAAGGGTGACTCCCTTCAAAATATGATGTGAGATTTATTTTCTAACATGACGTGTAGGTTGATATCAGACAATGATACGTAGATATTGGATATTATAGTCAGACATGTGATCCCCAAAATAATATCTCGCTCTGATATCATGATAAGGGGCCAAATATCACTTAACTCCAAACCCTAGATGCTTAGGTGAGAAAGTCCAACCATTATATAGAAATGTGACTCTATTGGGAAATCCTATGTGGGATTTATTTCCCAACATAATATGGCTATAAACACTAACCGACTATGAATGCCACAAACTAGGGATATCAATAGTTAAGTCTATTTTTTGAGTTAAGGGACCCCTGGTTAAATTATCCATGGGACTAATTTTTCTGTTTAAAAGACGAGAAAATTTAGTGCTATTTCATATTACACTTAGTGTAATATGACTAGGCAACAAATTCATGTGATATCTAATAATTGAGTTGCCACTTTATCATTCTCTATGTGAGAGGTGTCACATAGATTATTATTTAGTCATATTACACTTAAAGTGCAATATAAAAATATACTAAATCTTTCTTAAAGAACATGGTCAACGACGGTTTAGGGCAAATGAGAGAAGGACTGCAAGGTAGCTCTTCCTCCACCTCGACAGCAACATCTTCTTGTTAATTCCTTAAATCATCCGACATCCTGCAAGTATTTTCTTGTTCTAGATCTGCATCATAATACCATTTTCTTGAACTTGTGTATTAGTTGTTATGAACTTGTGATAGAGTCGTATTATGAACTTGTGTTTTTCGTTGTATTTTGCAGAACAGCTGAAAAGAAATTTATGCTAACCCCGTCAAATATTTAAAGATTTATCACCATGAAAATTAGCTGTGGATGGTGTCGTTAATAAAAGTAGATGATCTCTTCTAGAATATAGGCCCACAAATGTGTCTCAAAGAAAAGACTCTTAAAGGTCTACAAACAAAAGCCCACCAAAAAAAAATTTTGATGCAAGAGAAGAGGAAATTCGAGTTGCTTTCCCCCATGTCCAAAGTGGCTGAGTTAAGGTACTACTTAGGTTATGAGGTAAAAAACACTTCAATATAATGAGATTTGCTAGGGGAAAAATACAATGTGTCTCAAATTAAAATATGTTAATTTGGTGGTTTAGCTACATCTACATATATGTACTCTAGGGTACATAAACGCTTATCAAAGTAGGATTGGATAATCTTAACTATCTTATGGCTATCTAACAGATCTTATACCTGAGGGTCATTTTGGAAAGTATTTGATATGTGGGTATACATTTTTGGTTAACCATGGGCCTAAAACTTCTCATGGATAACTTGTGTATCGCTATTTTTTTTCTTCAAAGTAAAATAGATCAAAAAATAGGTAATGCACGCCTGTATATGTTAACTCTAGTGTACATAACTTGCTAGATAACTCTGCTCCTCCTCATGAAGAAGGATAAAGAGATAACTTTAGACAAAATGGTTACAACATGTCACCCACTTCTCCGATTAGGAAAGTCAACATATGAAAATCTAAAATAATATAATTTAAGTCATTTGAGTAAATGGTGACGGTTATGGAATGGAACATAAATGTAGAAGAGAAAGCTTTACTGTATTTGAGAAAATACAGTAAATATAATTCACATAAAATTACAGCTCATGTGGCATTTTGTTGGGCGCCACGTGATTTTTTTTAATTTAATTTTTTTATTTTGGAACTCAACTCCTCTATTTTGGAGCTTAACTTTTTTATTTTAGAGCTAAACTTTTTATTTTGGAGCCTAAAAAATAATTTGACTTCAAAACAAAATGTAAGTTGGGTTCCAAAATAAAAAAGTTAGACTCCAAAATAGAATGGTTGAACTTTAAAATAGAAGGTTAGATTTCAACAAAAAAAAATAGTTTGGCTCCAAAATAGAAAGTAAGTTAGGCTCCAAAATAAAAAAGTTGGACTCCAAAATAAAGAGATTGGACTCCAAAATAGAGGGGTTAGACTCCAAAATATAAAGACTAGATTAAAAAAAAAAAAAAACGTGGCGTCCAACAAGACGCCACATGCGCTGCAATTCTACGTGGATTACACTTACTGCACTTCCTTAAGTACAGTAAGTTTTTCTCAACGTAGAAAGGTGACCCTATTGTTACAATTCTACTCTACATATGATGATTTATGTTGAATTATTGAGAAATTTAAAGAAATATATTGCAATGTCTAATTTTTTTTAAAGACAAAATTATACTCCATTAATTTATAAATTAGTAAGGGTATATATGATTATAGTCAGATAAGCATGGTTAATGTATAATTAGACTAGCATCATGAGTATAAATATTATCCCTAAATTAATTATCAGAAAATCAAAATTGCCAAATTTAGATGAGCACTATATATATTGTTCACTTTCTGTTTTGCCGTCCATTTTTTGATCAATATGATAAATAGTCTTAAGTTTAGATGGTTATTTTTTAAATTAAAAGGATTTGTTTACATATATCATCATCGTGGTCGTCATCATATCCTTATCCCATTATTAAAAGGATTTTTTTTACATATATACACTTCCTAATAAGAAAATTGTGTAAAAGTTATTACATATTCGCTTTTGTATGAATACTTTTATTTCATGAATTAATTATCGTATGTTTATTTTTATCATTATCAATGAAAAAAAGATGGAACATTCAAATAGATATTTGATGGAAGTTGATGAAAATAGTATATGTGATAATTAACTCACCCATAAGAGATATACAAAAATAGAATAGATTTTCATAAGATTTTTATTTAAATAGGCGAATATATGCAAAATTTTAAATTAAAAAAATATTAGATGTAAATTTATTTGAAAATGTAGAATTAAAATTTTAAACTATTTATATATTACAACAACCTCTTCAACATTCTCTTTTCAGTGGAGTGAATCAAGTGCCGGTAGATCACAATATGTTCCCCACTTTTACTTCTTTGAGAACATCTTCCATTCATATAAATGTAGAAAAAAAAGGTGCTTGGGTCATGGCCTATCACCATTTTTTTTCCTCTCTCAATCTTATGACATTTATACTTAAATGACAACAATTCCACTTATAAAGGGCGACTACTTTGGTATTAAATGTCTGATTACAAAAAAATAAATATTTTGGTAGCTTATTTATTATATTACAGAGAGTACTCAAAGTATATTATCATCTTTTCTCTTGTACCATCAATAGACAGACATAGATGTGACTTTTTTTTTTTTTTTTTTTACAAGGACATAGGTATGACTCCACGCTAACGAAGTTGATCATACATATATAGAGATGATGTAGTATGCATCTAGATATTTGGCCCTACAAACCCTCGCGATTGGTCTAATAGAAGGTGATGAAACATATGTAATCCCACACTTTCAATAGAGATTTTCGTACATTCTACCTAAATATTTTTGTCTTATGTAGACATGAACTTTACATGAATCTATTTTAGATTGTGTAAGATTTAATAGGATTTGCTTATCTAAATTACTAAAGCAAGTTTTATTTTATGTACATGGATATAGATAGATAAGCAACCTTATTCGGTTACCAAAATGTCTGTATTACATACTATTAATCTACTCTTTGATAATAATTTAGAATGAACTTTAAATTGAAAGGTTAGAGTACCATTTTTTTTTTATGACACAAACAAAAAATTAAACGTCACATTTGATTGACTTATTTATTAATTCTCTAATTAGAGTAATCTTAGAAAGAGAACGTCTGATTTTTTTTTTCTCGGGACCTCCCAAGAAAACAAAAAAAATGCATTCAAAAAGGAATAATATATGTTCGTCCATAGAAAGGACGCTGTCGGTCCCTACTTTACTCAAATGTGTATAATTAATTTTCTTAGTCTTTAGTAAATAGTGATGTTGTGATATTTATTTTTTATAAATAATAAATACATATAACAAAATTTATTTAGCTAGAGGAATAGACGTGGCAGTGAAAATGATTAAAAAAAGAATAAATCCCAACTAAATTGAATATGCTGTAGCTCACGCGTTAAGTATCCCGCTTGGGGAGTACGTTCGTAAGAATGAAACTCAAGGAATTGACGGGGACCTGCACAAGTGGTGGAGTATGTGATTTAATTCGATGCAAAGCAAAGAACCTTACCAGGACTTGACATGCCGCGAATCCTCTTGAAAGAGAGGGGTGCCTTTGAGAACACGGACACAGGTGGTGCATGACTATCGTCAGCTCATGCGGTAAAGTGTTGGGTTAAATCCCGCAACGAACGCAACTCTCGTGTTTCAGTTGCCACAATTGGATTTGGAACCCTGAACAATACGCGTATACAAATACATGAGCTACTAATTCATAATTTTGAAGTTCACTAACATTAATCTTAGAACTTGCAAAAAATCACACGGGACATGAGTTCTTCGTTATAAAAAAAAAAAATTGTCATACCCAAAAAGAGAAAATATTTCTACACGCGTGCTCGTCCCAAATACAAAGCAATAGTCCTCACAATACACATTGAGTTGTTTGTCTTTGTGCCAATCTCAAATATAAGAGAACAGATTTCATAGCACACATTGAGATGTCTGTTCCGAATATAAGAAGATGGATCTCACAACACATACACAAGAATCGATAATTCCATTCAAAAATTTATTAACAATAGTGGGGCAAATAAGTGATCTTTCATTAAATCTGATGGCATAAAATAAAATGAAATTTTTTTAATGCTTGACCTGAATTACTTTGCCACTCTCACAAGCGTAGGGCTCTACAAGAGAGCTCAATCTCACTCTTGTGAGAGCAGAGGCGAGCAGTTTTAGTATTAATTTGTTCTCAAATAAAATAGAAATGGAGGAGGTCCGCCATATGAGGGGCCATTTCTCTTTAAAATTAATGGATGAAATGTTCTCAAAAAGCACGCCTTTCTGCTGCCAACGTGCTCCTTTGATGGAGCTTCCTTAGATCGCACGTAACTTTTAATCTTGGCAAAGTAGGGCAAAACTAGTCTACAAAGTCCCGATTTCCACAACTCCACCCAATACCATTTCTTCTCTCTCTGCTGCTTCGCCTCTCCAGCGAAGAAACCCTAGCCGTCTTCCCCTTTCTCGTCACTACTACCCACCCCGCGAAAATCTCCACTTGGGACCGGGATTGTTCTTGATCCTAGTTGGTAGTCATCGGCGGCGACTTGGGCTGGAGCGCAGGCGGAGAGGATGGCCGGCACCGACGTCGAGGCCGTCAATGGCGCCGCGGCGGCTCTGGACAAGGTGCAGCTCGTCCAGCAACAGGAGGCCAAGGTGAGATCTCGTGGTGTGTGTTGGAAGCGGGATTTGGACGACACTTTTCGCTTTTGAGTAAGTCGAATGTTTTGTCTGGGGATTTCATTTTTCTTTTTAAATTCCACTGTTTTTGGTGGAATTTTGCGTCCATGTGATAGAGGACTTTGCAAAGACTGCTTGATCCTGTTAATTGTATTGTATGTGAGACGGCATCGACGTCCAGGGCACGACTTGAATAACGGCAGAAAGAGATTGGTTTCCTCTGCGGGGAGGATGGTCATTGCACATAAACTAGGGGGGATACGTTATCACACGTTTTGTCTATGGTTTTCCATGTATTGTTTTTCATCTTTCTCAAGCCTCGTCTACAACCAGCGATTCTTTTGTGGCGATGACGATGATGATATCGAATCGTGGCCGATAAAAAGGGATAATTGCTCCAATGGACGAGATGTTTTATTCAATAGTTTCGCTAAACTATTGTTCAAATGGCGACCATTTTCCCATTCTTTATCAGCTTAGGAAAGACGTTTTCCCTTTTTAGATTCAAGAAGTGATACATAACTGAATGGTCTCCGAGCTGAAGTGGGTTATGGATGATTTCCTAACCAATTTGATTTTAATGGGAGCTTTCATCTTCTTGTGGAGAGACTTAATTTGTTTTGTTTTGTCGACTGGTGGAAGGAACGGATATAAATTACTCATTTGTTTCTTTGGCATTTTCCAGTAATGTTGATGTTTCTTTTTTAAGAGAGAGTGTTATTATCGTCATCTCAGTTCTTCATATCTATATGTTTTTCATTCCTTTTGTATTTGTGGCCATGATATCATGCACATTGAAAAGGTAAATGGTCTTTTTTTGTGGAATATGCTATGTTCCATTCAGCAATGATCTTTCTCATCATGTGGACGTTATTGCAGTCAGTTAAGAACTTATGAATAAGGAATTCAGCCACTGAGTACGTCTCTGTATTACATGCAGTATCAGTGAATTTATTTTTGATGTGTAGGGTTCTTCCAAGGCAGATGGAAAGATTGACCCGGTTGGTCTGAAGCCGCTAAATGGCACTGATGCTGTTGAGCCACAATCTTTGCAAGATGATGACGAGGATGGGCAACCAGATGCTCCAGCAGGGGAGGGATCACAAGGTTATTGCTATTTTCTGTTTCTCTTACTAAACTGCATGCTGCTTGTAATTTCTTCCGTTTGTAATACCTTATGTTATATAGCTTATCTAAACCTATACTATATGTCTTATTTTGTTCTTCCACTGCTTGTTTTAGTACTCAATTCTCCTATATCAATGACTTCAACCAGCTTTGGTCATGAAAACTTTTAACTATCTTGTTGGCGCTCTTATAATTATCATGGTTTAAGAAAGAACTTTTAAATATCATCTTAAAGTATTTGAAGCCTTAATGACCTTTTCTTATTCACGGCCTAAAGGGGCTGTGTTTCCAAATTGGATGGTGTATGGTCCGAAGAATGTTAACTTAGAATGAAGTAGGCAAGTAAGCCACACCTATAGCATCTATGTCCATGCTTCCTTTCCCATTGGTCAGCTGAATATGAGTCTGCAGCTTTGGAAGGACACCCGAAGGAATATGTAAAACTTGAATGGGAAAGAGATAGATGACATGAAAGCATAGCTGATTCTACTCTTTTCAAGTTTGGCCTGACATGAAACTGACAAGTTCAAATTTATCCTTCTTTTTTCTGACACTTATCCAAATGACTACTAGTGCCAAATGTTGGATTGTATTTTCTGGTAGATCAAATTGAATGTTCTGAATTATCTGAATTTTTAGTTTTAGGGTAGATAGAAAGTTAACTGGTTTTTCTAGGTTTCAATTTGTATTTTCAATGTTTGCATCCAATCATTGGTTGTTTGTGGATCTTTGTGAACTTGGTGAAGGACCATTTCTTATCTGCTTGTATTCTGGTGTCAGCCATCTAACTTCCCTCATATTTGAGAACTCACTATTCATCATAGTGAGATTCAAAATATGCTTGTTTGCACATGAAAAAGTATCATCATTCTTGTAATCCAGTACTCCCAATAATTAGATAGAAGAAAAGTGCTAGATGCACTGATGGACATATGCCATGCAGCAAAGACAACAAATGAACAAGGCAATTAGGGACTTCCCTCAGCCTCAAATGACTAGATATGCACATGGGCATTTGGGGTAAGATGTTTCTCCAAACTTTATCACAACAATTTGTTTTTTTACTTTCAGTAAATATTCAGAGTTAAATGCATAAACTATTTAAAGAATATTTCAAGTAAAGTAGACATCCATAAATATAGATAGGAAAACATAGGACCATAATAAATCAAGAAACAAAATGCTAATCTGTAAGCATATTACTACTGACAGATCCAGTAGTCTAATCAACATGTTTAAGAGAAACTCTGATTTCAAAAATTTCACAGAAATTCTGATTTTAAAATGCAAATAAAATGTATACATCTTTTTCATGATGTTGGGATAGTATAGTTGGTGAAGAATCTCTCCTCCACCATTGACTGTACTGACTCTATTTATTCTCATAAAATTGGCCGTACAGTCCACAATTTTTTGGGAAAAATAATGAGGCTATTAAAAACAAGAATGTGGTGCTTTGCTTCCCTTAACATTGTAAAACTTGGGACTATTAAAGGGTTTCACTTTCATTCTTTTTTTAAGCTTATGGTGTTTTGGTATGTGAAATGCAGAATGTTATTTCTTTCCCACTTTTACTTGTCAGAAGTAAGAACATCAACTTACTTGATGGCTGTATCTGGAGCAATGTCCCATATTACTTGCTTATTATTTTTTTTGGTTATTATTGACAGAATCTACCAAGAAGAAAAAGAAGAAAAATAGAAGCAAGTAAGCACTCTCTCTTGATGCAACTTCCTTGTCTTGATTTAAAAGTGTTGGAATCTTGACTTAGATATAACTTTTTTACAGGAAGAAAAAAGAAGCAATTCAACAGACTGATCCACCAACTATCCCAATTGATGAACTCTTTCCTTCTGGTGAATACCCTGAGGGTGAAATTCAGCAGTACAAGGATGAGTAAGTAAACGATTGCCTAAACATTCTCTTTTTTTTGGGTTTTACTGATGATGATGAACATCCATTCATTTAAACCTTCACAATTTGCTTTACTTAATACTGAGGCATGTGATACAATTTTAGGTCCTTGTTTGAATACAATTTCATCTTACACATTCCTAAGGAGATGATCATCTCCTAAGGAATGGTCTAATAAACATTGTGCTTTTGCCAGAACACCTATTAATCCACTTAGTTTATTAAAAAATCCTTCCCAACTTATTTTAGACAGTTTTATACATCCATGATTACTTTACAGATGATGGATCGTTTCCGTTTGCTATGCACTGTTGAATTATGAATGTTACTGCTTCATTTGCAGAGAGAATCTATGTGGATGATTTTGTTTGCTATTCTTAATCGACCCCCACACCTCACACCTTGGGGCACCACTATGCATTGTTAAGCTGCATACTTACTCCATAACTTGGAGGATGGAATTTGTTTGTTTATGGCTTACTTTGTTTCTTGAGCATCACAATTTATGTCATTCTCATTGCCACATAGAAAACCAATTATTCAAAGTGATTCTTGTGTCGCTATCTTCCAACCAGTAACCTATGGAGGACAACCTCTGAAGAAAAGAGGGAACTGGAACGCCTGCAAAAACCCATTTATAATTCAGTACGGCGTGCGGCAGAAGTCCATAGACAGGTTTCTTCTGTCTTTTTACCTAGAGTTTGGTGGCATGGATTTTCTTTAGTTCACTAATTTCTTTTGAATTAACTTCTTTACTTGTTTATTCATGAGTAGGTTCGTAAATACATCAGAAGTATCTTGAAGCCTGGTATGCTAATGACTGACCTATGTGAAACTTTGGAAAATACCGTCCGGAGATTAATTAAAGAAAACGGTCTCCAGGCTGGCATTGCCTTCCCAACTGGATGCTCTTTAAATTGGTAATCTTTTCTCCATTCTGTCAACATGTTACAACAGATGATTTTTAACTGCATTTGCTAATAGACAATGTATTCTTCTCAGGGTTGCTGCTCATTGGACACCTAATTCTGGTGATAACACTGTACTTCAGTATGATGATGTCATGAAACTGGACTTTGGAACTCATGTTGATGGTATTTTATGATTTTCTTGCTACTTATTTTGTGGAGGATTCTGTCCTATTCATCATTCCACAAATTTCATTTCCCCCAGTCTCCTATTATCATATTAAGCTGTGTGTCATCAATGCCAAATAAGCACATGCATGGATACATGCTATTAGATTATGAATGTTGAGATTACATGTTAGCACCATAGATGTATGGGATATTTGGAAATGGAATTTGCTCATGAAGCAATTGTCCTTGAGTCTTTAGCATTTTCAGATTTTAACATTTTATGAAGAAATTTTGTTGCCAGTTAGCTGATCTATTTGCCATTGCATAGAATCTTCCCTTCAGTCTGAAAAGAGCATGATGGACATAGTGCTTCAGAAGTGGTTTCCCTTTTCTCCAAGAAATTTTAGTCATGAGGACTCTGTCAGGGTTATGGTATTGGTGGGTGTAGCAGCAAGGGGTAATAAATTCCATAAAATGCTCTATGCCCTATGCCACTTGAAATGGTTTTGAGCATGTATTATGAAAAACAAGATAAGCATTTACTTAGAGATGGTCTTCATTTGCTGTTGAATGCCCTAAATGGGGAAGCAGTCCACAGAGAACTAGGAAGAAAGCTATGAGAGTATACATGCTGAATGTAAATGATGTGAGATGGAATGTGATGGTGGAATAAGACCCATGTCCGTTTTTTTAGGGTAACCAGAGCATTCTGGCTACAATTCATTGCAATGAGATCCATGTCCTTGACCTCAGGTAGGTGGAATCTAAAAATATGATGAAAGGCAACAGTGTTTCTCTGGGTGAAAATCATAATCCACCTCAGTCCTGATCCCATTTTCCTACTGGGACAGGATGTCTAGGGTTGCAAACGATCCGAGCCGAGCCGAGTAGGGCCCTGTTCGAACTCGACTCGTTCATTTAAACTTGAGCTCAAACTCGGCTCGTTACTCGACGAGTATTAAAATTGGTGTTTGAACTCGGCTCGATTAAAATTTACATTGTTCAAACTCGACTCGGCGAACCACTCGTTTACACAAACGAGCTTGATATCGGGCGAGCTACTCGTTTACACAAACCGAGTACTTAACGAGTTCAAAACCAAGTACATAACCGAGTTTGTACTCGATTTTGATTCCAATTGTTTATATTTAAAAAATATTATTTTCCCTCCCAACACGGTTGCTTTAACCTCAAAAGTTTATAAACCCCGTACAAGTGCCAGATGGCTCAGGTGCGTTTGGTTGCTGGGTGGGGAGGTCATTTTATAGAATATAATCCCAACAACTTTTTGTACTGTCCGATATGGGATTAAAAACGAACCACATTGCCGCCCCTCCTCGCAGAAGAAAACCCTGCACTCCGTCGTCCTCGGCCTTCCAGCCTTCTCCCACCTCCCCGGCTTCCGACTCCAGAGATGGTGCGCATCAAGCAGACGGCCCGCAAGTCCACCGGCGGGAAGGCCCCCCGGAAGCAGCTGGCCACCAAGGCGGGCTGCAAGTCCGCCCCCGCCACCGGCGGCGTCAAGAAGGCCCACCGCTTCCGCCCCGGCACCGTCGCCCTCCGGGAGATCCGCAAGTACAAGAAGGCCCACCGCGTTTTCCGGGGCCATCAGTGGCCCGCCGCGCGCCTCTCACTCCCTCAGCCCCGCCGGGGGGCACACCTGTAGCACTGCGCAGGGGCATGACATGAGGACTCGGGAGGAAGAAGATGGTGGATATACGGAGGCACCTTGAAACACTAATTTTTGTGTTATACCCTTGTCTAGTATTTATTTATATAATTACATATAAGTTCTCATAGTATTTTATAATTTAACAATAAATTTTTAAAAATATATAATATATTTATATCTTTATACTTAACAAGTAATTTATCTAATATTATATGAAGTGATAGAATGAGTAATTTAACAAACATATTAACGAGTATTAATCGAATATATTAATGAGTAATTTATCGAGTATCTTAACGAGTACTTATCGAGTATCTTAACGAGCTACTCGCGAACATAATCGAGTCGAGCATACCTTTGTTCAAGCTCGGCTCGTTTATGAACCGAGCTTATTTTTTTGTTCAAGCTCTACTCGTTAGTTTAAAAACGAGTCGAGTCGAATTTTTATCGAGCCGAATATCGAGCTACTCGTCGAGTGTATTGGTTCGTTTGCAACCCTAGGGATGTCCCAGCATCCCAGACCTGGTAGCCTGTGCTGGGATTTTTTGCATGCATTTTAGCGAGTACAGAACATGTACATGAAAGTAAAAGTTGCATCACACAAACATATAACAGAAAGTGACACAAGATTGATGCATTCTAATCTTTATAAAGGTGTATTGCCATAATTTATGAATAAATGTCCATAAAAGAATTGGAGATGGATTTATAAACAGTTGTATTCATCAAATGGACCACCTGTAAGTTTATAGAGGGATTTAAAGAGAACTGACAGTTGAGGATGGGCAGGAAACTCTCTGGGATATAGTAGAAAATGTCTTGTCCCGCTTTCTCAGGTTCTGACTAGTTCTGGGTAGTGCAAGATGAGACTGACAATTATGTTTTGGGAATATCCTTAACATCTTGCTGCTTGAATCTGGAATAGGTAAGTTTAGAGGTTACTAATTTTTATTTAATGTGCATATATCTTGAATTAGATTTGGTTTTCCTGTTAGGGTCTCCTATGGGCTTCGAGTAATGGTGGATGAAATTTTTTCTCTGGTAATCCTTCTACAGGATATATCGTTGATTGCGCATTTACTGTGGCATTCAACCCCATGTTCAATCCGTTGCTTGAGGCTTCAAAGGAGGCTACAAATACTGGAGTTAAGGTATTGATTTGTCACATTCTTGACCGTTCTCTGTTCTGTTTGGTACAAGTAAATCTATAGTGAAAATCACCATTAGCAAGAAATAGCTTACAAAGTTTTGTCAGTCAATACCAGCATGCCATCTTTCCTTCTTTTCTTCTTCCTTTCTGCTTTTTTGTTTTGGAATAGCATAAGCAGAATCAAAGCACTTGCTGCTGACCTGAGTCAACGTGGAATAGTAAGTGCAGTTTATCAGAAGAAATATGTTTGAGAATGTTCAAATCCCAGGCATTTGTGACTTGGACATATCATGAAGCAAATTTGATCTAGGATGTTCATCCACACTTTGGACTGGGTCCTTGAAAGGGAGCAGTTGTGAAATTCCAAAGGAATATAGAAATTATCTGGGCCAGATTAAGCACAAACACAAATATTGTCATCAACATAAGCTTTGTCCCTTCTAGGGTTAATTATATTTGATGAAGTTTCCAAGGATTTAGCATTCTTTTTTTTACCAGCTGCCTGTGAATCAATACCATACAAAGTGATTAGCAGCTGGCTTTGAAAACTTTGGACAAGAAAGGTTGTGTCAAAAGTCCTTTGTCAGTTGGTAGGCTTAAACTCAGAAGAAAAGTTATATCACCATATGTTCAGAATCTATACATATCGTATCAGAACTCAGAGGGTTTCACTTTTTATATACAAGGTTGTAAGGAACTTGTAATCTAGTTATAAATTAATTCATTTTTAAACCTAGAAACCTTGCATCTCTACCTGTGGGTTGTTGGAAGGTGGGTCAGAGAATAATAAATGCTCTCTCTCCCTCTCTCTCTATGGAGAAGGCTATATATACAGCAGTATTATGAGGTGTTTCGATTAAATAAAATAGGAGCATGTGTTTGTAGTAACAAAAGGGGTCAGGATAGATTGTTCCAACTGAGCAAACACTGAACATGACCAAGTGAATGTGTAGGCACGGAGGGTTCTTAAGGACTCAAAAGGTCGGCATAGGATAGTGGAATCATACATAGCTATCTATATATTTTCATCACATCTTTAGTGTAGACATAATAATGGTTGCATGGCTCACTCCCAATAGAGTCTGCAATGTTGCATTGATTGGTCACTTATGGAGTCAAAAGTTGAGTGTAAGTCTATTTGTGGTCATATTATTCACTCCCAAAGGAGGTGTTTTATGATGTTTCACTAATTGGTCACTCAACACAAGTTTTTTATCATGACTAAATTATGATTTTCTTGATATAAATTTTCAAATGCAAATTTCAAAAGTATTTCTAATATTGTCTGCAATTTATTTTCAGTTGTAATTCTCAGAATAATATTGAACAATTCAAATATTCCTAACTTAGACAGATCATACTTTACTGAATGGAAAGAATAGATAGTGATCACCCTTAATTGGATGGATTTACACGTGGCCATGAGGGAGGTGAAACCTGTTTCTATAGAGTGAAGCTCAATTGTAGATAAGTAATATTATGAGAAATAAGAGCGCTCTAACCAGCAAACTTTCCTGCTGATGAATATGCATTTGCCTAAAAGCATTCAAGGTTCTATCCCTAAATGTGAAACTGCTCAGACTTATCTTGCAAGTTAGGCCCAATAAGCAAGTTAGACCCAATAAGGAGTTTTAGGCCCAATAAGCAAGTCCAATGGACCTTTTAAGACTTGAGAAAATCAATATTGTGCCTTGCACAATTTTCCTTAGGGCTGTCTTGCAGACCCTTATTCCTTAGACTGCCTTGCAGTCTTTCCCAGAGCCTTGCTCTGTTTTCCAACTTCTGAAAAATCCCCCCTTTCTCCTTGGGGCTCCCCCTTGCTTTTATAGGGAGTGGGGGGAGACCCTGTCCCGGTCATTTGCACTGTCCCGGTCATTTACACCGTCCCGGTCATTTGCACCTGGCTTTTTTGCATATTCCCCCCTGTTTATTTTATTTCTTTCCCTTTTTTCTCTTAATTTTCATAATCTGTCCCTTTCTGTTATCGCATGGAAAAGAGGAAGTAGACAGGGAGAAGGAGACTGCGATCTCCCTGCTCCTTCTTTCCTTCTGCGATCAGAACAGGGAAAGGGGGGCGGAGGTCTTCTTCCTCCTGTTTCCTTCTGCTAGCCGGGCAGAAAAACAGGGGCCCGTAGGCCTCCTTCCTCCTCTTCCTCTTCTGCTAGCAGCGGCGGCGAGGTGAGCAGGTGAAGCTCCTGCGACAGCAGGGCAGACAAGCAGGGGAGGCGCCAGCGGCTGGGCGAGCAGGGGGGAGCTCCTGCGGCTGGGCAAGCAGGGAAAGCTGGGTGTGAGGAGGACTTCTTCCTCCTCTTCTTCTTCCAGCAAGATAGGAAGACAGAGGCCCGGAGGTCTTCTTGTTCCTCTTCTTCTTCTGCTAGCAGTGGTGAAGGCCAGGGGCAGCAGCGGTCTTCTCCCTCCACCTTTTCTTCTGCCAGCAGGACAGGAAAACAGGGGCCCGATCCTCCTCTTCTTCTTCTGCGCAGCGGCGAAGGCCAGGGGTAGCAGCGAGTGGAAGCGCCAGCGGCTGGGCCAAAACAGGCCCGTGGTCTGGTCTTCTGGCAGAAAGGCCAATTCAGGAGGTGTTCCTCCCCTTCCCTCACTTCTTCTTCCTCTGTATCCCTCTATTCAAGGCACAGAATGGAAGACCAGACTTCCATGATGTCCGGTGATTATTTTTTGGTTCTTTTGAATACACCAATTTCTGAACCTTTATTCAGTGGCCATAGTTTTGGACTACGGTGCACATACTACTATTCTGGTTCAACAAGAATCTATCCACCAGAGATTAAGGGATTAGTCATATTAAGGATTTCACAAAATAGAACTAGATTGATACATTTTTGGGATTTTTGCATATTAGTTCTTATAAACTTAGCTAATTGCAGGTTAGTCCATCGTTATCATATTAGTCCCTCAAATTCTCTAAATCTTGCATATTAGTCCCTACTAAAGGGATTTTTCTGCAAGGTTTTAGAGGTTTTGAAGGACTAATATGATAATAGTCTTATTTGAGGCACTAATCTGCAATAACCTAAGTTTGTAGGGACTAATATGCAAAAATCCCTGGCCAGCTATTTTTGATATTTCGGAAAAACCTTCTTGACATGCCCCTTCTTACAAAAAGGACCTTGGCTATCTCACCTCATTGTACGTTCCTATTCCAACATCTCTTTTGGCAGGTTGTGACATTTTTCCTTTCTTTTTTGAAATTGGCGCTTTTGCCTGTGAAAGTATCCTTTTTATTAGTATCAAATTCACTCATTTGCAATCTTCTCTTCAACACATATTGTTAAAAGCTAATTAACAAACCAATTTTGTTTGTGTTGAAGAAAATTTGAAAGGTCCATATTGAGCAGGGAGGGAGAGAGTTGAGAGTAAAATGCACCAACGAAGTACCTAAAATGGTATCTTCAAGGGAATTTAACTGCGCAACAATTATTCCTCATTTCCATTATATGCTCTTGAATTGATCCTCCTCTCTTGTACTCCATGGAAGATAACTTGTCTCATGAGGGTGTTTGTCAAAGCTTTATTAGAGGTGACAAATTGTCTACTTGTAAGATAAGTCTGAGTAGTCTCACATTCAGGGATAGAATCCTGAATGTCTTTAGTCTAGTGTGCCTTCGTTAGTTGGAGAGCCTGATGATTAGAATGTTTCTATTTCTCATAATGTTGCTTATCTGCAACTGAGCTTTGCTCTATAGGAGAAACATGCTTCTCCTCTCTCATGGCAATGTGTAAGTCCATCCAACCAAGGGCAATCATTATTTGATCTTTCCATTCAGTAAAATTTGGTTTGTCTAAGCTAGGAATACTTGGATTGTTCATTATCATTTTGGGAATTGTAGATTGAAATAAATTGCAGACCATATTAGATAGGCTTTTGGAAAATTGGATTTGAAAAATTGCATTACGAAAGTTATAATTTAATCATGATAAAAAAATTATTTTGAGTGACCAATTAGTGAAACATCATAAAACTCCTCCTTTGGGAGCATGGAAGACAGAATCGGTCGATCCGGATTGGGATCGTTTGATTCTGGATCGGATCGAGCATGGCCGATCCAGGCTGATTCCTCCAATTCTGGCCGATTCTAATCAGGAATCGGCCGGATCGGGATCGGCCCTGGCCGATTCAGGGGTCCGATCTGATCCTGCCTTCCATGTTTGGGAGTGAGTAATATGACCACAAATAAATCTACACTCAACTTTTTACTCCATTAGTAACCAATCAATGCAGCATTGTGGACTCCTGCTTTGGGAGTGAGAGTGAGCCATGCAACTGTTTTTAGGTTTTTACACACTCAAACATGCAATGAAGATATTTTATCTAGAAAGACTCATGGCCATATTGCCCGATTCTAGGAGTCTTAATTTCTTTTGGGCCCTCAGGTGATCCCACATGTTAGTTATGGTTGATACCACTATCCTATTCCAGCCTTTGAGTCCTTAAGCATATTTATCCTCCTTTGGGAGCAGTAAAATGCACACCCAGGCCTGGCAGCTCATTTCCCTATATGTACATGGTGTGTGCGTCTGTCTCTCTCTAAGAGTTTTGATTCTGGGAAAGATCTATTTTGTATCTCCTAAAATGGAAGTACCTTATTAATTGGAAAGAGTTTAAATTCTTGGAGGGTTGAGAGTCCTGGAAATTCGTGAAAAACACCATTCTGGTAGAATCTAAACCAGACATGATGCTTTTGTCTTAGAAACATGCTCCAAAAGAATTAAATGAAGAGCAGCTTACTTCTCCAAAAGAATGTCAACTTGCTTCATGAATCGAATCAAGTTAAATGACATAAAAAACAAAATTTGACGCATATACCAATCAACTGACAAAAGAAAAATTAGATTAGTTGAAGTGGAAGTAATGGATGACCACTGCATTTGGCCCTAGGCTTGCTATGCCTATTTCACTTTGACTTACTATGGTCATTTGGAAATCTAACTTATCCAGATGAATAAAGATGAAATAATGAATATCTGGTTAATTTTCAAATTCAATAGTCCTGTAGACCAGGGAACAAATCTTTGACATTTTCCCTTCCATATCTTGTCTGAGTCCAGTCTAGTTAATTAATTCCTTATTTAGGGTAACTAATTGTTGTATGTGTTGCTAAATTTGAAAATAGCTTTACTTGTGATGTTAGGCTTTATGATGTATGCATTCCTTTGACATTTAGGAATCAGGAATAGATGTCAGGCTTTGTGATGTTGGTGCAGCAATCCAAGAGGTGATGGAATCATATGAAGTTGAAATTAACGGGAAGGTCTACCAAGGTATGTGCGTAGCGATGGCTAGCTCTTTCCTCATCAATGGCATATCTTAATATCAGTCTGTGTCTTCTGTAGTTTTCATGTCAATTAGAATTCAATGTCAGCTTTTCTCAACCAACCATAGCAACGTACTCTTTGTAGGAAATCTCCTCCTTACATCTTGTATCTGATATCATCAGAACCAATGGAAACTAGCATTCTTGTTTTCCTTTTCCTTTCACATTTTAGTTGGGGGTGGTTCACATTGTTTCAGAATCTGATATTTACATTTTTTCTTTTGATTGATCTTTTTTCTGTTCGAGTTGTATATGCTTCAAAATCACCAGTCTTCATTTGTGAAGTACATAAGACAAGAAACCTGTTTCTGGTGATCATTGACGATGCATGTTATGCATGTCATACCATATGAGGGTTTTACACTTGTTGTGCAGTTAAAAGCATCCGAAACTTGAATGGACATAGCATAGGGCCATATCAGATTCATGCTGGAAAGTCTGTTCCAATTGTTAAAGGCGGAGAACAGACAAAGATGGAGGAGGGTGAATTTTTTGCTATTGAAACGTTTGCTTCAACAGGTAAAAGAAAAATGAATATTGGACTGATGGGATGTATTGTTGTTTAGCTTGCAAGATTTATTTTCTTGCATCTACTTTGTTACCCACAACCCGTTATAATTTCAATATCTTTGATATGTCCAGGGAAAGGATTTGTACGAGAGGATCTCGAAGTCAGCCATTACATGAAAAACTTTGACGTTGGACACATGCCATTGAGGTTGCCCAGGGCAAAGCAACTGCTGGCGACAATCAACAAGCATTTCTCAACATTGGCCTTCTGCAGACGTTACCTAGATCGTCTTGGCGAGACCAAGTACCTGATGGCTCTTAGAAACTTGTGTGATGCCGGCATCGTCCAGGTGAATGGCATGTTCCATATGTTTCCCACACCAAGTTAGATTACATTGGTCATGAACTACTACCGAGTATTCTCAATGTCGATGTCTACATTCTTATTTGCGTACGTCAGCACATCTCACGGTCTTCTCTTCTTCACAGCCATATCCACCTCTTTGTGATGTCAAGGGAAGCTACGTCTCACAGTTTGAGCATACCATCTTACTCCGGCCTACTTGTAAGGAGGTGATATCCAGAGGCGACGATTACTGAGGAATAACACTGTGAACGATCTGAGCCTACTACGTCTCGCCAGCGGTTCCTGCGTTTTGAAGCTTTCCATTTGACTGATGCTTCCAGTAAAAGGAGACCGGCCACCGTGGTGCCTTCTTATGACGCCCACTGCCCACACATTTGTGAGGGATCAAAGCCTTTGGTCATATATGATTCCCGTTCCCAAATGCTGTGCGGTCTTGATGGGCAAGGTCGCCCATTGACAATAGAGCTGTAAACAGGGAAGGGAACATTATGGTGAAATGAATATGGACTTGGTATTTCATGTGGATCATCGTGTGGCTTCAATCCCCTGTGCAGCCTCCCGAACAAGTTGCCCAATGTGAATCCCCAAGTTCTCGGCAGGTTTGTTTGGCGTTTGATCAGAGAGCTATGGGATGATCAGGCTGGAAGTTTCACGTAATCCCATGGTGGGGTTCTTTTTAACGAGGGGACTCTTCTCTTCTAATTAGAACATCCCTTGGTTCAAATTGGCATTTAACAAGAAGATCGATCAAAGCTTGTATAAAAAAAAGAGAAATGTTTACTCTCTATCCTCGATGGCTAGTTCAGCTTGGCCCCAACAACAAAGTTCGATCGATGAAGGTGAGTATAAAAGAAAGAACTGTCCTGCATGGGTGGTAAAACTACTTGTTTAGGACAGCATTGGTTAGCAGAGACACCCGGTCCCACCCCAGCGATACCATTATATCTCACATCATTTCTTATGTAAAGTTACTTGTCCACCTTAAAAATATTTGTTCATCTTATCTAAAGCTTTATTTGTCCATATTATCCATTGAGTTGGACAAATAGGGAATGACTAAAATGAGCTGTGTCGCTAGGTGGAATCCGTGTTCCTCCTGCAGTGTGCCTATCTCATTCAAGACGAATATTTTTGCTACCCATTCAAGATGGGTAGTAACTATTTTTCCAAAAAAAAAAAAAAACAGTGTGTGAGCCCAATGTTCGACTCAGGGTTAACTTAGGTCAAAATGGCGTGCCTCAACTTGGGTTTGATTAAGACTACCAAAATGAACAAGTTTTACAAACTAGTCTGAGCTTGAGTCATCCAATGTTGTTATAGCACATCATTTTATGATGTTTTTGCTTGTGTTTCGAGTGTCGTAAAACTTTATATGACACTTTCTAACCGGTTGCGGGTTCTTGATCTAAAACGATTGTAGACCAAAGTTGGTGCTTTTGAAACAGGGTTTTTTTTTTTCCCGGATTGCACAAGCCTTGAAACTGCTACTTTAAAGCTTACAACAGGCCACACAACCGAACCATAATAGTTCGTGCGAGGCTTTTGGTTTCAACAAACGGAATCTGTCTGCGCCAAACGAGAGTTCTCACTTAAAGGCCGCTTTCCTAATTAATTAAATAACTCTTGATTATTTTAACTAGATATAGACTAATCTAATTTTCAACAT
>CM024753.1:30030041-30089177 GCA_014218235.1 Colocasia esculenta
CACTCGTGACCCTAAACTCAAGCCCTATCAAGATCTGGTCACTCTCCTAGCCAAGCAATTCCGTCAACTCATCTACATTCATACTCCTCGTTCTCAGAATATCTTGGCTGATGCGTTGGCGTCACTAGCCTCCTCTCTCTCCTTCCCTCTCAGCCGTAGCATTGAGACGATCACCGTTCAAAGGTTAGAGGCTCCCTCTACTCAAGATCTTTGTTCGTTAACCTTAGGAGCTCTCTAGTTTTGAAGGCAGAGAGAAAAGAAGCGAAGGAATTATTGCTTGTAGAGCTAGAAGAAATGGTGGAAGAAAGGCCGTGGTACCATGAGATTGAGCAGTACTATAGAGACGGTACCTTCCCAGAAGAAGCAGAAGCGGAGGATAGGCGAGCCATCCGAAGAGCAGCATTAAAATATACCCTCGTTGGTGGAGTACTATACCGACGTGCTCTAAATGGGATACTCCTCCGTTGTTTATCGGACGAAGAAGCTTGGAAGGTAGTGGAAGGGTCCCACTCCAGCGAGTGTGGAGAGCATGTGAATGGCCAGATGTTGGCTAAGAAGATTCTTAGGCAGGGCTACTACTAGCCGACCCTAGAAGAAGACTGTGCCACCTACATTCATAGGTGTGTCAAATGCCAGATCTATGCCGACAGGATCCATGCTCCATCCTCCTCTCTACATCCACTATCTTTTCCTTGGCCTTTCTCCATGTGGGCCTTTGATATCATCGGACCTCTTGGTGATCCTAATGCTCAGGTAAAACAAAAATCTTTCATCCTCACTGCAACTGAGTACTTCACCAAGTGGGCCGAAGCTGAAGCATTTGCAGAAATCAATGGTTCTACTACCGTGTGTAAATTCATCATGAGGAATATCATCGCGTAGTTCAGAGTGCCAAGCAGCCTCGTCACCGACAATGGACCCCAGTTCATATCTCAGGAGCTTCAGGACCTATGTAAGAAATTCAACATTTTCTTGCATCATTCGTCTCCGTACTATCCACAAGGCAACGGTCAAGCCGAAGCCACAAACAAAACGTTTTCGAAAATTCTAAAGAAAACTTGTGAGTCTAATAAATTTGCTGATTAGCCGGAAAAACTAGTTGAGGCTCTGTGGGCCTACCGCACCTCTGTCTGCACACCCACTGGGCAAACTCCATTCTCTCTCACATATGGGATGGAGGCGGTATGTCCACATGAGATCCTCATTCCCTCGCTAAGAGTTCAGCTGGACAAAGAACTTAATCCTGACGAACATCGGGAGGCGTTACTTGTACAGCTGGAACTCTTAGACGAGCGACGTCTAGCCGCAGCCGATCATGTGCTTGCATACCAAAATAGACTCTCAAGATCTTTTCAAAAGAAAGTAATCGAGTGTAAATTCCAAGAAGGAGACATGGTTTTGAAGCGAATTTTCATAAAACCTGGAGGTCCAAGGTCCAAATTGTCAGCAAACTGAGAAGGGTCGTACGTCGTTAAGGAAGTGTACCCTGGAAACGCGTATAGGCTAGTTAATGCCGAAGGTGAGGAGTTCTCTCACCCATGGAATGGGCTATACCTTAAAAGATTCTACCCCTAATGTTGATAACAACACCAATTTGCAAAAGAGAATGTTGTTGGCTATGTGCCTCACTCCTCTCCTCACTGCGGTAAATAATATCTATGTCCAGCCACACACACAACACGGCGACCTAAGGTTAATTCCCCTTTGACTATGGTGTTCTGCTCAGCCCTAGTGTAGGGAACCTAAGGTCAATTCTCTTCTTACTCGGACAAGGTCTAGGGGCAAGGGGAAAGCTAGACTGTGGACAAGCAAGTGGTGTAGATCATGTGTATGAAGTCTCAAAGAGGGGCGGTCAATTTAAAAAAAAAAAAGAGAAGAAACGAAAGAAAATGATAAAAATGAAAGAATGATGAGAAAATAGGGGCATGTTAAAGAGTGGCAGTACAGTTCCCCGCGGGACCTTTGAGCCGGTCGTACGCATGCCCCCAATTCAAAAAAAAGCAATGACCTTAAAGTCCCTGGACAACAGACGAATTTCACATGTAACATACCAATTGCAAGTCTTATAAGCCAGTAACCCCGACCCCAAGACTGAGTCTTGTCTCATTGCTAATCTTCCTATTCTCCCTAAAAGACCAAAGGACCCCCGCACCCGGTCTGTGTTGGAACATCAATGTTCAAGGGGCAAGAAGCCTTAGTAAGCCAAAGATAAATGCACACTGCACATAGATATTATTCGCCAAACAAGAGATGGGGATGAGATCCATGGCTAATTACCCAAAAGCAAAATGTGTTGTTATCAAAAAATCCAAAAAAGATCTCAAAAATAAAAAAAAAATCAGAAATCTCAAAAATCTAAAAAAATAGAAATTTCATAATCCAAAAAATCAGAAATCTCAAAATCTCAAAAAAAATCAAAAAATCAAAAATAAAAAAATTCAAAAATTCAAAATCAAAAAAAAAAATTCAAAAAACAGAAAATCTCAAAAATCCAAAAAGATGTGTGTATATACCGCTTTCCTTTAGCATGCATTGTTTATTTTCCTTTCCGCCTATTTAATAAGGCTCAGCCTCTTGACAATTGCGAAGTTAGATTTATGATTATTTAAGCGCAAGGGGCTGAGCCAAAGAGCAGATCTAACTGTTTTTACTAAGTGTGCAGGGACAGGTAATTCTAAGGGACGTACAGTGCCGTACTCAGTGTTCTCTGCCTATCTCTCTCTCCTGTGTTCAAATCTCATCTCGCACTCGTGTCAATAAGCAAACCATTCATTCTAAAGCAATTGACATAAAACACAAAGTTCTACTAAGATATGAACAACATGTACAAAGATAAAGGGGAGGTGGCTCACATATCTCCTCACTGTCCACCACCACTCTCCCCAGCTCCCTCCTGCCTGTCTAGAGGTGGCAGCATCTCGCCACCTCTAGCACTGTGGGCGCTCGCCTCACCCTGACAGTGCCTCTCCTCCTCCTCGTTCCTCCGTCGACTGGAGGAACCTGCCAAATACTACCCTACAGAGGCGCCGGTCGCTCTGCTGGCACTCACTATGCTCCTGCTTCTGCTGCGTGAACGGCCTATGTCCGTCATGATCTGCTGTAGACACCGCGCCAGGGCCTCCTGCGTCCGTAAGTCAGCCCGAAGCCGAGCAAGCTCCTCCTGGTCCACTGACGACCCCTGCACTCACAGCGTCGCTAGCTCCCTCGTCGCCTCCGCCACTCGGGCCTCAGCTGCCTCCGCCCAGATGCGCAGCTTGTCTCTCTCTCCTCGTGCAGCCGTGATCTCCCCCTGCAGCTGGTCCCTCTGCATCTGCAGGTCCATCGCATACTCAGTAGTGAGCCGCAAATCTCCCTCCTGCAGGAGAAACAGTCTAGTCAATACCCAAAAGTTAATGATTTTTCAAACTAAAACTCTATTGAACTTGCGCGCTGCCAAGTCCCTCTCTGCCTCCTCGCCCGTCTGACTGCTGCCGCCAGGCGTTCCTCCAGATCCGATCGGGAGGTCTCTGCTGCCCTCGAGGAGGAGGCACCAGCTGCAGTGGCACGCCTCACCCTCTCCAACTCCTTCCGCTGCACATAAGAGCACCGTCAAATTTCTAAATCAGTTAAAAATGGTTGATGCTGAAGTCTGAGCAAGCACTTACCAGCTCCTCGGTCTGCCTCTGTGCTGCCTCCCGATCCTGCATCACTGAGTGAAGTAAGGCTCGGAGTGATGCAACTTCACCAGCTACATCCACCTGCAATGCATTTTCAAATCATCAGCTAATTCCATAAATCTAAATTCACTGAGTTGTGGTTTAGGAGTTTTACCTGGTGTCGGGCGCTCTTGTACACTTTCCCTCCATACTTCAAGGCATATGCCTGGAGGTATGCGTCGTCGGTAGTCGCAGTGGACTTGACTGCCTTTCCCTTGCACTCCCAGTTTTCGATCTGCTCCTTCGCCCGCTCACGCCAATTGGTAGTGTCGTGAAGTCCCCGAAAACTCCGACCTGGCCTGCGAAAGCAGTCTCGGACAGGGAACTCCACTGCACTCTGCCAAAGGCCGAGTGAGCACTGGCAAAGGAACAAGTGAAGAGGTAGCACAAGGTTAAGTGCATGCAACCACAACCGACCTACCGAAGTAGGGGCGGGCCTGTACCAACCAGGGCTGTCCCTCATCACCCTCCCCCAGGTATGGCTGCCAAACCACCTGCAAAACATATCCGATTAGTCACCAAGCAATAAAATCAAGCGATCAATCAAAGGGAAAGGTTGGGAGTACTTACATCCAGGTAGGGGTAGCTGTCAATAGCTTCTGGCAGACGCTCGAGCTGGTCCCCTAGGCTGCGAGAATCCTGGATAGGATCCCAACGGCGTGCAATGGGTACCAGATCCGACGTGCGAGCTCACCTCTCCCAGGGCTGGGAGGTGAAGGTAGTCCAGACCTGCAAAATGAGAAGAGGATAAATGGCTTTTTAAAGAATAATGAGGTTCAGTTCAAGGGTCAAAGAGAAGGTGTGTACCTGAAGAAGGGGAAGAACCCGCTCGTCGAGGTCTGCCACTCCGAGGCGCCCAGGCTGTCGAACTGATGTGCTAGGAAGGCTGCTCCCCAGGCGTACCCCCTACCTCACCTAGGTCCCCCAGCAGGGGCAAGAAATGGCAATGGACTGCGTCGCCCCTCATTGCAAACAAAAGTCTGCTAAGGAAAAGCACGAGGAAACGGTGCAAATCCAAGTCCGCCTGCGCCCCGGGCTCACTCGCTAGCTCCCTCCGGCTAACCCGAGTCAACCTATCTAAGTGCTCATCGTCACTCTCTCCTGCTACCTTCGCCACATCGAACAACCCAAGGCTCTCCTGCAGGGGTACCCTAGGCACTAGGAAGACCTGCGCTCCACAGGTAGCTCTAAGAGTCGCTCGACTAGGTCGTGGTAGCAAGGGTAGGTGTATCCACTCACTAGCCTCCCATAAGTTCTGAGCCCTGTGATCCGGCTCACATCCTCGAGGCTGGGGATCATATGTCCCCATGGGAATGCGAAGGCGGTCGCCTCCGCATCCCACCTGCTCCGCAGAGCCTGAGTAAGGGCCGGATCCACCCTCATCCTCTCCATCCCATCCAGATCTCTCCAACCCCATCTCCTCTACCCCTCTCTCTGGAAGGGGGGAAATGCCGGTATACAGCCAGCACAATCAGCCAAGATACTTGGCCCTCATCTCACCCTGCAACATTTTCCATTTGTTAAACCAGTCAGTTTTAGTGTTCGATCGGAGTCGCGGCAGCCGTGGCGACCGCGACCTTGTCGCGACAATGCGGGCACCGCGACCTTATTGCGTCACCTTCCGAGGTTGCGATAAGGTCACGTCTACCCGGGTCGCCGCGACATGGTCACGACGCCCCGTCCCGTTGCAACAACATGTCGCGTTGGTCGGGCTGACGCGTTATCAGGATCAGACCGCCGGAGCCCCCTTTGTTTGATCCTCCTTTCTTGGGCTTCTTGCCCTACACTTGCCCTCTAGGGGCTCCATTTTCTAGTCCTACACATCATACAAGGGTTTAGGTCGATCTACTTGCCGATTTCATCGCCTTGGCACGTTTCTTCCGTTCCTCCACTTCACGGTCGGGGCCTCTTCTCCTCTTCCACCTCCATCCCCGCGATGTCCACCTCTTCCTCAACCAAAGGCGCCTCCATTGGCGCCAGGAGCTCCGCCGCTCCGCCTGGAGCTTCCTCCATGAGGAGCCCTCACCCGGGTTCTTCTCCCCCTCCATCTAGATCGGGGTTGGTATGGGTGAGTTAGTGGGCAAGCTAGGGCGCAGAGAGGAGCAAGAGTGCAAAGATGCAAGATGGCTCAAAGTTTTTTGAGTTTTGAAAACCTGGAAAGGAGGAAGGAAGGCGCCCTGGTTGTTTTGAATCGGTCGGTTTGAGTCGCGTCAGGACGGTGGGCCGCGACCAAGTCGCGTCGGTTTGGGTGACCGCGACTATGTCGTGACCACCCGCCCTGACGCATCTTGAAGGCGGTTGCTAAGGGTGTCGCGTCATCAACCGAGCCATCTGAACTTGCAGAAAATTCAGTTTTGTTCATTCCAATTCAAATCATTACATTCACTAATCCTTTCTATCAAATAAAAATGCTCTAATTCCTTTCCTAACTATCATCTGATTCCTTGCCTACAATCAAATCAATTGAATTTCAAACAATCCCCGGTGCCGGCTGAATCTTCTCCAAAGCTTCAATGTATTCCTTCGTCACATCCTCGTCCTCTTCTACCTCGGCTTGGACTACGCTCATCGCGCATCCTTCCCAATGGACGATGGCGCTACGCACGTCGTGCTTGTCCTGCTCGTCGTCCATCTTCCACTTTTGAATGGGCGGGTAGAGTGATAGGATGGGGACAACTGTGCGAGCTCGGCCGCACTGAAGAACCGCATCGATCCAGTTGTATAGCACCAATGCTTCATTGCCTAGCAGTCGTAGGGCGAGTCTGTTGCGCTGGGGTGATGAATCGCCCGGTTGTGCAGAAATCGCGGGCACATGTCGAACTCGGCTACGCTCATCCTTTTGAAGTAATCGTGTCATGCCTTCAGTCCTTTTAGCCTGCGCAGTCTTGCACCACACCTTGGTGCCCATGTGGAGAGGCCCGCCCACGAATGCCAATGGATGATTGAGCATTGTTTTTCACTCCGTCGCTAATTTGTCCATCGCTCGGAACTGGATATGCATGCCCATCCAAAGCTCGAGGGCAATGACGGAGCCAAAGAAAGGTCCCCGTTGCTGCAGAGGTCAATCCAGCATACAAGTATCCTAAGACCCGCCTGGCCAATTCCTCACTACTTCTGAAATCGTGTCGATGATGCTAAGGTTGGTGAAGGAGATAGCACCATCCATTGCTGGGAAGAGGATGATGCCGCAGATGCAAATAGCGGCGGCCTTGGCGATTGCTGTGTAGTTCCCGGTCTTTCGCTTACATTGTGAAGTGATCCACTGTGCGATTGGAAGAAGGTGCACGTGCATCCCACTCGTCATGGAGTACAAGTCATTCTTCCTTGTGGTAATTTCTGCAAGAATACTCCAGGAATTGATCGGCGCCACGGTGTATGAGATCGCAAGTTCTTCACCCCTTTGGTACTGTGGGAGGTCGAGCATTATCTTTAACTCTTCCAGCAGGATCGTGGCTTCAAAGCTGGGGAAGATGAACGTGTGTGTCTGGTATGCCATAGCTCCACTAGCACGGTAATGTTATCCCACACATGCACCACTTTGTCCTATTTCTTGGCCAGCACAAGCACCGTGGACAGCCCCCATTCTTTCAAATGGCTAATGGACGTGGGCGGTAGTAGCTCGAGCATGGGCACGAGCCATGGCACTCGGAGAACCGCCTTTGGCCAGGTAGGATCTGGAGAGAGGTAGGAGAAGGTAGTCTAAGAACAGAGAATAACAAAAAAAAAATAGGGGAAGAACATAGCATAGTTCAGAAGTTCAGAAATTGAGGAGAAAGGCACTTACTTGGAGTTCCGGGCGCATGCACACGTGCCCGGGGATGGCAGAGAGTCGCTGGAGTTCGGCATAGGACTCCCTTGCTGCCTTTGGGCCGGAGTATGGAGGGATGTCCTCCTGGAAAACAGAGTAGCTTCTCTTCATGGTGGCAAAGAGGGAGAAACTTGAAGGAAATTGAAGAAGAAAGGGAGCAGAAGGTTAGCTGCGGGATTAGCCCCTAAATCCTCCTATTTATAGACTCTTAAGAGGTCCACTCCTACTCTAATCCCGAAACTAGGTGTTAGGATAACATTAGAAGAGGTTTAGGAGTCCTAGTGTAAGTCTAGATGTCTTAGGATGAGGATTAACTTCGATTTCCTAGTCTTTCTGGGTTCGGTCCGAGTCGCGACGCCGTGATCTGACGCGACCAGTTCGCGACCAAGGCGGGCTGATGCGACTATGTCGTGGTCATCCAGAGTGTCGCCTCTCTACCCGAGGGTCTGTTTTCATGTCTATGCTTTGTGTTGTGTTTGTTTGTTTATAATTGTGAATATATATTGTCATTTGTGCTTATTGTGTTTGTTTCTTGAAAAAAAAAAAAAAGGAACAAAAAAATCTCAAAGTCGGAAAACCACAAAAAAGAGTTTGCCACAGGTAAGTCAGGTAAGTATTTCTTCTCCTACTCCTTGCATTATTATATGGTATTCTACCTATTATATCATTTCAAGGACCGGCTGTGTTTCTGAATGTGCTCTGGGATTTGAGTTCTCCTTTACCAAAAACAGTGATAATCTAGGTGCACATTGTTAATCATTGGATAAGCCGTTGAGTTGTTTAAGTCCGGGGACGATGATTCAGGCCTGCACTGCGGTTGTGGGTAGTCTCTTGACCCGTCCTTATCTAGCTTAGCAATATATCCTTGATATATTTTCTATTTTCTTCTTTTCTTTGCATTCGTTTGATGATTTCTTTTATTTTTAGCCCAGCATACATCATAGGATTTTGAGCTTTCCTGACTCATTCCTGACTTTTGATGAGCCCTTGTTGAGTGCCCAATCATTCTTCATTTTCCAAACAAGAATCCAATTCCACTCCAAATCGGAAGGTTTGCCTCCGAGTGAGTTGTTACCGTCATTTGACAAGAATTTCTCTGTCTGGATTCTCTATCAAATTTTCATCTTATCCTTTGATCCATTTTAGTTGCGAACCGCTCCCAGGACAGAGTCATGAGTTACCTGCCTGGCACGCACATGTCCCTCCAAAACGAAACCTGCAGGCCAATCGGCTAGGGTACCTCTCAATCGAAGAGTTGATCATCCTTTTCTTTCTCCTTCTCGTCCAGACTTGTGCTTTTCTTTGCATTCTGCTCGAGCAGCTAACTCGGGGCTTTCACGAACATTCCAATTGCTCATTAGTCAGATCGGGTGTCTCTTTACCTTGGCTCCCACTTTTCAGTTCACTCCACATCACTTCCGCTCCGCCATCACGTTGTGACACCTCCACTACACTTTCGTTTTGTTCCCTGCAAAGTGGAAGCTAAGGAGGGGCAATATGTAGACACCCAGTTTCGGCTAATGGGTTGAACCAAATTTCTTGTCACTTCAGTGGGCCCCTAGTTGTTCACTCACCTTGAGCCCATCATTAGCCTTGTTCTGAGCCCATTAAACCATTAAATTGCCTTGAAATCCTGCCCATGTCACTTTGAAAGAGTCCTTAAGCATCGATAACTCTTATCCATTCATGCGATTGGCTGATAATTCACATAATTTTGATTTTATAGTCACGACGCATCATGGTGCCGCGTCTATAAGTCGCGACGGACAAGGCTGCCACGACAGCCCATGCATTATCCATGTACGTGGTCAATACAGTCGCGTCGCCCCGCCGTGTCGCGGCCCTACGATACGTCGTGATAGTAGCTGCGCATGCAGGCCTCCGCAACCACCTCCTATTTATCCTCTCATGGCTTTATCTTTATCCCTAGGGAATATCTCAACCCCTTAGGCAGGATTGGGCCCTAGGGACTCTCCTTGAGGCTCCTAAGGACTCTCCATCCGATTTTGGGTGGGATTTATCTCCTCATTTTAATTATTTCTCATCCTAAGGAGATACTCTCTCTTAAAGCTCTATAAAGCAAGGCATCTGTAAGGCCTCTAATTTCCGTCGCATTATTTGCATTTAGGTGTGTATGTTTGTATTTGTGTATGTATGTACATGTTTACGTACGCATTAATTAGTATAATTACGTGTACATGTGTTTATATTAAACATAAATAATGTATGTATTGCATGATGATAGTATGGATACATACCGTACATATTGCATGTATATATGCCTGGTATGCATGGTTTTCTGCATAATTTAAGTTCTGGCCGAAGGTCCCTTGGCGTCAACCCTAGGCCGTTTGTCAGGTGTCAGCGTCCAGACTGGACGCCAACACTCATCCTGGCGTCCAGCGATATGGACGCCAACTTCTCTGGCCTGCATGCGCAGCAGAGCTGCAAACTTCTGAAACAAGGTATGGCCACCATTGGGGGATGTCCCCCAACGGCTCTCAGGTTGTCAAATCGGTATGGTGAGTGGGTGAGGGGCTCTCCTTATCTGAACCCGAATTTGGTCCCTCCCACTCCTCACATCACCTTGCAAGAGGAGAAAAGAGGAAGAAAAACCCTAGGAGAAAAGCTGTGAGAAAACCCATCTTGCCACCCTCAAATCCGACCCTCTTGGAGCTTGATCTGAAGATCTTCCACGACAAGGAGGAAGCTGGAGCAAGGAGAAGGCTTCCCCATCGACCCCTTGCTGTGGAGCTCATCCAAGAACCCGGAGGAAGTGATCTTTGGAGGGAGTTCTGCAACTTCTTGGGACTGCCCAAGGAGGTCTTCACCGAGCCATAAATCCCTTGGAGGAAATTTCTAAAGGCAAGTGACCTATCCCTGATGTTCCCTTATGAGTCTAGGTTGGTTTTGTGATTTTTATGGAATTTTCTCGAGTCCTAGACCCTCCTATTCACCCAAGATTCAGAGCTCGGGCTGTGTTTCTGCACAGACCTGGTTCGACGGCAAGGTCCCTGGACGCCTGTGATGAGCTTGGCGTCCATCGACCTGCCGCTGACCCTGAGTCAGCGGCCAGAGACCGCTGCCGAGTTCTTCTGGACAGAACAGTGAGGTTCTGTTCCCTCTTATACATTAATTTTGGTATGTTTTACGTGATGAGGATATATGGTAAACCTTATACTCTATATATGTGCATTGTGGTGGTGGATGAATGTGGTGTGTGTGGTGAATGTGGAAATGGTATTCCTTAAACTTGTGAGCATGAATTGTTGATTCTTGCAAAATTAGTTTTCATGATTAGAATTGTATGAAGGCCTTGGTTTTGGTCTGATCATGAAAGTCAGTGGGTCAATATATGTGTTTTGCAAATTTGTTAATTATCCATGCTTAACGTGCTAAAAATCCGATTCGTAGATAAAATGAAAGCATGTAAGAATAATTGTAGTGTTCAATCCATAGATGTATGAATTAGGGAAATTTTGTATTCTCAATTCATGCTTATGTTAATAGCTTATGTTTAAACAGCAAGTGGCTAATTTGCAAAATGTGTTGACCATGTTAACTTGAGTTGTTATAGCATGCTAATTAGGCGTTTCATGTTCTGTAAATTCTAATTAGCTCAGAAAAATCTGAAAATTTGAGGGTATGACCTTGAACCTGAAAACAGCATGTGGTTAAAAATTTCAAGTCATTTGGATCAGTAAATAAAAAGTTATGTGTTTTGCTTGTGAAATGTGATAATTCGTGCATATGATCGTGATGTGATTAGATTGTTAAACCCAGCATGATTAGTGTGTTACTGTGTGTTAAACCTTGAAATTCTGTAGTACCATGTTAGGAAAAACAGAGGTGTTCATGTGAGTGAGAAAGTGAATGAGATGAAGTGTTATGTGTAAAACCAAGTGTAAAACGGTAAATGTGTAAATGTGTAATGTGCCAATGTGACACTGCTTCCGTAGAGGGCAGTGGAGCTGTATCAGGGAAAAGTCTCCCTGAGAAAGTTCAATGTGTTAAGTGACCCTAAGGGCATTAGGGGGAAATCCTGGAGGTGGACAAGTACCACTGGTTAGGGTGGAGACTTGTTCTCCCGGTCTGCGCAGTCCAAGAGTCGCCATTGGAATGTCTAGATGGCGTCTATGTGTAATGTGATGTGTATATGTCCTTCTTTGGTGGTTTGGACTATGTGTCACGGCACCTAAAAATGTGTAAAGTGTAATGTGAAATGTGTATTGACCATGTGTAAATGGTAGTGACATGTGAATGTGTATGTGTAAAGTGAACCATGTGAAAGAGAAACTCGTGCAAATAAAAATGTGAAACTAAGGATGTGGAAATGTGTTATTGAAACCTATGTGATACAAATCTGAAACCATGTGAATTCAGTAAATTCATGTTATTATCATTATGTTTAATGTGCAAAGATGCTTAGAATCCATGTTAGGGATAATTAGTGAACACGGGCACAAGACTGCATGAATGGTTGTTGATGTGATATGTTTTATGCATTGTTGTAGCTCTCAGCATAGGTTTTTAGCCATGAAACCATATGAAATCAGTAACCTAAAGCATGTGAAAAGGTTCATGTATGTGTTTAAAAATGTGTAAAATCCATGCTAGTTGTGTTTCCCGTCCATGTATGTAAAAGTTCATGTTGATAGCTCTCAGGTGTGATTCTTTAAAGATTAAAGTTTCATGAGTAAATTGAATAGAGACCATGTGATAGGTGAAGTTTATTTTAGAAATCTGAAAGCATGAGTTATGTATAAAATTGTAGAACTTTCATGATAGGTTGACAACTTGAAATGACTAGCATGCTATGTGTGGCTAATTGTAATGTGCATGTAGAAACCACTAGGACTATAAGTGTACATCATGAGTAGTGTTGCTTGCTGAGTCCTTGGACTCACTCCTTGCTTCGGCGTACAGGTATAGTTGGTGACACGACACCACTTGAGGAGACGGTGGAGACGGACTCTGAGCGCGGAGACTAGCTAGTTGTTGGAGTTCTTGAGAATTGTGTATTTCATAGTATGTAACTTTGAACATTGTACTAGAAGTATCATGAGAATGATGTATAAGTGTGGACATTTGTATTTAATTTCAGCAATTTAAATTATGTGAACTCTTAGTTCCTTCTGTTAATTGCAAATTGCATGTATGTTTAATGTGGATGATGAATGAATGAAGACATTGGTCTTTTACTTCCGCTACTCTGTTGTATATTCGCGTGTATCTCAGCTGTATGTATCGGTTGGGTAAATGTCCCACTGTGGCAGCACTCGCTATACCGACGTGGGTCGTTATGACTGTACCGGTGTATCGAGGGCCGTCACAGCATCACTCCAAGAACAGAGGGAGCTCCGATTTTCACCCCGAAGGGCTGCCGAAATTTCCTTTGACAAATACTTAGCCTTGCAGCCACCCTTTTCTTCATTTTCCCTCACATCCCCCTCCACCAAAGCAACCCATTTCATCATCTATGGAGCACGGGACGTAAGAAGGGCGACTTCAGCATTCTCCTGAAGCTTTTGGACGATCCTTCGAGCTGCAGCCACGCCAAGGAGTCGCCCTAATGGGGCTCCTCTCTCCCTTTCCCTTTTTCTTTTTGCATGCATTTTTCATGTTATTCTTAAATAGACATATTCAGCACACACCCACATTTTTTTCTATACCCAAAGGGTTTTAAAAACCCCCCAGGTTCGTTCCCTCCATGTTCCCATCCTTTCTTTCTATTTTAGAGTAGATACTATGTTTAACGTGTTCTAAAAAGGACTTCCTTTTGTTGTTTTCTTTGTGGTAGGCATCCAAGTGTCATCCACGAGGAGCTCTTGCCTTCCGGCCGACTGGAAGATGAGAAGAAGGTCCACACTCCAACAACTCCCGCACAAAGAGAACGCGGCGGCGGAGGACGATGCGACAAGAAACACGACTGGAATCAGCATCGCGTTATCAGCACTGTCACGACCGCTAAGGCCGCCGCGACACCAGGTCGCCCCCCTCTCTCTCCTCTTCCTAGTTAAGTTAGTCGTCTTTATTTTCTATTTATAAGGCAGCTTGCTAGGTGGCGATCACATTCATGTTCACACACCACTAGATTTAGCACTTGTTCGTGTCGAGGGGGGGACGTCAATCCCTATGATTACACCATGGTTTAATAAAAATGCACTAAGTCTTTCATACCATGCTCTAGGTGCTTGCTTTAAACCATATAATACTTTATGCAATTTAAAAAACATGATTTGGAAAATCAATATCATCAAAACTAGGAGGTTGTTCTACATCGACTTCCTCCTTTATATATCCATTTAAAAATGTTGACTTTACATCCATTTGAAAAAGTTTTAAATCCAATGCACATGCATAAGCAAGTAATATTCGAATAGCCTCTAGTCTAGCCACTGGTGCATAGGTTTCATCGAAATCTATGCTTCCTCTTGGGAATAGCCTTGAGCAACTAGTCTGGCCTTGTTTCTAGTGATAACACCAGTTTCATCCAATTGTTCTTGAATACCCATTTGGTGTCAATCACATGATGGTCTCAGAACAAGGGACCAAACTTGGTTTCTTTTGAACTGATTTAGTTCATCTTGCATGGCCAAAATCCAAGATTCATTAGACAGTGCTTCATTGACTGTCTTCGGCTCAATTTGAGAAACAAATGCCAAACAATCGCAAGGGATAACATTACCTCTTGTTCTTACCCCAACCGATGGATCTCCAATGATGTTGTCCTTTGAGTGATCCTTCTTGTATCTCCATTCCTTTGGAAGATCATCATGAATAATTTTCTTTTGTTGTAGTTCTTCCAAGGGTGGATCTTCTTATCCTTGATCGATGTATCTTTTAGTTTCTTGGATAGATTTTCTGCATTTTCATCATCACTATCTACTTTCTTTCTCAAGGAAGGGTTAGACTCATCAAAATGACATGAATAGTTTCTTCAATTAATAAACTTTGTTTATTAAAAATTCTATAACCTTTGGGTTTAGAAGCATACCCATGAAGATTCCTTCATCAGATTTAGAATCCAACTTACCTATATTTCTCTTACCATTATTGTGGATGAAACATGGACATCCAAATGTCCTGAAGTGACTGATTTTAGGCTTCCTTCCCTTGTACAATTCATATGCGATCCATGCACACTTCCAAGCTTAACACGTAAGGGGTTAACGTGTGGATCCCCTACTTAGGTGAGGTGGCTATCCCAGCTCCTCACATGTAGGCACACAAAATTACCCAGAAAATGACCACCGTAAATGGCCCATAATTCGGTTGGCCCAATAATCACTATGTAAATGTGTTCAAACGAGGTCCGTTGGATTAAAATTTTAACCATAGACTAATGTGATGGTTTTACAAATTATGGTGATTTTAGTTTAATTTTTAGAATTTATTTTACACTGGGTGAAAAATCGCCCGGAAAAATCTGTACGTCAACAAATATGGAAATTTATATTTCTGATATCACCACATTTTTCTGGAAATTATGGTTGTTAGGATCGGATGGGTGGATGGATCAGATCTAGAAGGAGGGGGGTTGAATAGATCTGACACCAATTAAGTGGAAGCTTAAGCAATTAAAAATTACTCGAATCAGAGATCAATTCACCCAAACAATTTAGTGATCTGAAGTGAGATTAGTGTGTGTGAGAAAATCCATTAGTAGTGTGAGCGAAATCCCTATGCATGCATCTAGCGAGATATAAAATCAAACCACAATTCAAACAATTGCATAGAGGATTTTTAGGTGGTTCGGAAATCACCTCCAGTGATTCCTACGTCCACCCCTCACACAGTGAGGCCACACTACTCATAACCTTGAGTACAATTCACACAGGAGCACGATGACTCCGAACACCCTTGAGCACGACGACTCAAGAAACACCTGGATCAGGACGACTCCAAACTGAGCACGACGGCTCAAAACAACAACTGGAGTACGACAACTCCAAATTGAGCACAACGGCTCAAACCACACAGTGAGTGCAACGACTCACAAACAGAGCTCGACGGCTCACAGTACAAAAGCTAGATCAAACACAAAAGAGATCAGATCCTCTAGCAATGATCTGATTCGAGACAATTTCGTACATAGAAATTTGTACAGAACTTCATGCACAAATCTCATTGACGAAATAAGGAAGAACAAACTCTGAGATGAAGAACATGGATGTAGAAAGAGTGTTCTTCGATGAAGAGGCCTTGCAGACGCTTCAATTGAGGAGCCATGATGGAAACGATGGAGATTCTCTTCAATTGGCGATGCTCTGCTTTGATGGCATCTGGAATGCCAGAAATCCTTCTTCTCCTGAGCCTCTTCAGTTGGATCTGCTCCCTTGCCTTGCACAGCAACCTTCTCTCCAGGGATCCCCTTGATTCCCTTGTCCTTCCTCTTGAAAGGATGGCTTGCAGCTTCTGGATATGGAGACAGATCTGGAAAACCCTTTGGCTGCCAAAAGGCTTCTTCTAGAAGTGTATGGGCTCTCTTGCCTTTGGGGTACAAGGAACATGGGTATTTATAGCCCCATATGTCCATAAAGTGCCTTAGGGTGCATGGGCATGGAAACCTAGGTCAAATCCCCTAAATCCCAAGCAGCCACGTGTACAGAGAAATTCACGATTTTGACTTTCAGCCGGAGTGTGTCGACCTGCCCTGATCTAGTGTCGACCTGCTGTCCCATTTCTGCAAAACTGTTCTGCTGGAAACTGGATCTAGTGTCGACCTGCCCTGATCTAGTGTCGACCTACCCTTCTGGAATCTAGGACTAGTGTCGACCTGCTTTGATCTAGTGTCGACCTGCCCTTCTGGAATCTGGGACTAGTGTCGACCTGCTTCGATCTAGTGTCGACCTGTTATCCCAGCCTGGCAACTGGATCTTCTGGAATCTGGGACTAGTGTCGACCTGCTTTGATCTAGTGTCGACACTACCAAGACAAAAATGTGTGAACCTAAAAATTTAACACAAAAATCATTAGTACAAGATATTATCATTAAATATGAGATATTAAACATCAAAAACATGTTGTTTAAGCATTATTGTGATATGTATAATATGTATAACATGTTCGACATATCATCATCAAAATCACAATATGTCATCATTAAAATCACAATATGTCATCATCAATATCACAGTATGTCATCATCAAAATCAAGGTATGAGTGATGTTCATTGGATATCATTGAATTACAACTTTAGGAATTTTCAAAACACACTCAACCCAACAATCTCCCCATTTTTGATGATGACAAAACATATGCACAATCTCCCAATATCTTGACTCCCTTGACTGCATAATTCCCCCTTTGACCATATAACACACTTTAACCTTTCTCCTTAAAGAACTTTCTCCCCCTTTGAAGGCCTTTCTCCCCCTTTTTGGAAGGCCCTTTTCTCCCCCTTTTTGATGTGCCATTTTCTCCCCCTTTTTGACAGCATCAAAAGGATAGACAAGAGAGAGAAACAAAGATTGTAGGAGATTAAGAAATGAAATGTAGGGAATAAATGGTCAGAGGCATTCAAAATAAGTGAGGCAAAGTGATATTATCAGTTGAGAGAAATTATTGTGTTTTTGTCATTGTGCAACAAAGTTTAATCACAAAGACACACTCAACACAAAGAATAGCAAATTATAATGATCTGAATGTGGTTAAAATAATGATACACATGTGAAATAAAGTGACCTATATGAGTGAGCAAAAGTATTTAACAAGGACGTTACGAACTTTAAGTTTAACATAATGTAAAATAATAGGTCTAAACACAGTAAACATGAACTTAATTAAGGTCTTAAGCTTTTCTATCATGTCTTTTTAATTTTCCTTCAATTTTCACTAGGAAAGAATACAAGAATAAATTAGTTAAATCTCACTTTTCAGTGCAAGAAATCACATTGATCAGATGCAAGACCTCCTGATTACTCAGTGGTTTAACTTTCATTATCTTATACAGAGTTGAAAATTTTGATTTCCACTTTTTGACGCGAAACAGATCACTTGTTAGGTGAAATGGCCCGGTTACTCAGTGGTTCAGGCATTTGCATTGCTCTGTTTGTATCTTTCTAGATTGATCATTTTTCTTTTGACATTTTACAGGAAATTTTTGCTTTGACAGAAAAGTCATGACTATGAATTTAGAAAAATTATTCTTAACATGTGGTAAAAATAATGCTTAAACATACACATGTGAAATATTAAAGCCACTCATGTGCCTATAATAGTGTTTTGCAAATCATTTTAAAAATATTCAGTATTATGATTGCTTAACCTTGAAATGATACTGAATCTTTGAAATTAAACTAAATGCACAATGAGTTTAGTTTCAATATCTTAATTCTCTCATAAGAAAATAGCACAAGGAGTCAAAAATTCTGATGAATTTGGGGTTCAAGATAGACAAGTAAGGTCAAGAGATATGACAATGACTCCCCCTCAACAATTGCATACAAGACTCTTGATACTTGGCGGAGAAATATACTCACGCATAGTGAAAGTGTCCAGACAAGCATGACTTGTCTTTCTTCAAATCACCATTTGATATACCAAGAATGTCAATGCAATGTGAGAGTGAGGAATTTATGAGCAAGAATATTTGTCAACAAACTGAATGGGAGTTGATGATGAATCAGATATGATAGAATATTTTTCCAGCAAATTTCTCCAGCATTTCACTCAAGGATTCTTTCGAATTCACTCCCCCATAGATATGCATGATATGAAATGATCATTTAAGCAATTCAGATATGTTCATTCCAAGCAATTTGCACAGAAAGAGTATGAACATGATCAAGCATATATTAACAGGCAATTTATTGAAGGAGAAGAATTTTGCAAAGACTCAAAATAAAGTTTTTGAGATTTTTATTTTGCTTGATCACCTTTATGCAGAAAAGACTATTGATACTTGGCGGAGAATTTTTCTCACGCATGATGATAGTTTCTAGACAAGCCTAACTTGTCCTTTCACATTTCACCATTTGATATACCATATAGTCACTGCAAAAAGGGTCAATTACACTTTATTTTTAGCATGAAATTCATTGCATTTATTGAAAGATATTTTTGCACTTTTTCAAATTTACTCCCCCTTAATATGTGCATGGAATGAAAAAGTTAGCAAGCAATTCATACATGATTATGAGCACAATTAGCTTTAAACATAACATGACTTTTAGTACTTGGCGGAGTATTTTACTCACGCATAATGATAGTTTCCAAACAAGCATAACTTGTTTTTCCACATGTCATCATTTGATATACCAAGAAGTCAAAGCAGTTAGTATGCACACAGACTCATGGGAACAGTTAAGCATGCATGATAACACAAACATGATTCCAATTGTTATGACACAAAGTTCATTGTTGGGAGTAGCATTGAAACACATTTCTCATTTTTCAGATAGAAATTAAACATTCGTTTCATTCAGGCAATTCAAAATTGAAATAATAAAGAAGTTTTACCTAAATGGTCTTCATTTCTTTTCAAAGATTTTACCTGTGTTCTCCAATCATTTCTAGCCTTGCACAGCCAATATCTTGAATCCATTTACATGTATGGCTGCAAGACTTCTTAGCTTGCTGATCAAGCTGGTTTTGGGACCCCACTTGTTTGGGTCCTGCAATGAAATCAATGTTAGATTGCAACAAAGATTTTTTAATCCAAAATGCTTTTAATTTTTGTATATATGCATTTCTTTCATTGATAGAACTATGTGCAAAATTAGTTCCAGATTTTCTTTTTGCCTTGATCAATGCATCTATGTTTTCACGAAGTTTTCTATTTTTTAGATTTTTAATATGAGCAGAAACAAAATGATTTTGTGCAACATTTCTATGCCTATACACATGGAATTCTGAACATTTTAGTATGAACATGATGTTTATCCTATGTGTATGAGCATGTGCATTAGACTGGAATTTCTGAGCATGCACAACAAAATCATTTCTGTACCAACAGTCCCTAGAAATATGACCAATTTTATGACAATGAAAGCATTGGACTGATTTGACATGTTTATTGAAATTTTGATTTCTATTCCAGCAATATTTGGCAAGATGTCCAGGTTTATTACAATTAAAACAAACGAGAGCATTTTTTACCTAGTACTTACCTTGGCATGTATGCATTTGATGAAATCTCCTTTTCATGTGAGGAGGTTTACCATGAGAAGAAGGAGGTATCTTTTTGTAGCTCTTGGCATGATGTGAATTTAGAATTTACCTTGGAGCTTTTTGGATTAATGGAGGAAGTAGATGAGTCCTCTTGACAGTAGCATTCCTCTCTTTCCCTGTCTGTTTCTGAACAAGAACTTTCACTAGCTTTTCATTAGAATTAGAAGAGTTCTTGTTCGCAGCAGATTTAACAAATGTTATTGTGCTTTTCTTTTCATTTTTCTTGGATTTCACAGAAGCAAGACTTGTGTTTGAGTGTTTTTCAATTCATGTTGAAGCTTCTATTTTTCAACTTTTAATGCAACAACTTCTTTTTCTGAAATTTGAAGTTTATTTAGCATGACATCCAAACCATTTTTCATCTTGTTCTTTTCATTTTCAAATTGAGCAATTTATTTTTCCAAATCAGCAATTTATTACTCAATTTGCTACATTCATTGTCAAATGGTTTGTCATGCAACAAGCATTCAATCTTCCTTTTTAGATGATGATTTTCTTCAACAAGTTGTTTGCATCTTTCATTTATTTGATGATCATAAGCCATGTTAGAAATCTGTTTTTTTAATTGATCATTATCAAATTTGAAGTTTTCATTGAGATCGATCAATTTTCTATTTTCATTTTCCATATCAACAACTTTTGATTTCAATAGCTCATAGTTTTCTTTCAATCCATTCAGTCTAGTTTCACAGATTTGGACTTCATCTTCCAAATTCTCTTTCTCAGAATTTAATTTTTCAACTTCATTTTTCAAATTCTCATTTTCTTCTAAAAAATTTTATCATTGTTCTGGAGCAATTCAAGTGTATTTGTCAAATTTTCAATTTCTTTATGGCAATGTTTTAAAGTCTTTTTCAAATCTTTATTCTTAGTGTTCAGTTTTGCATTAAGATTTTGTATCTTCTCACAGAACTCAACCAATTCAGCACAAGACATGCCTTCATCTGCATCTGAATCAGAATTAGAATTCCTAAATGGTCTGGAATTGATTTACCTGATCTTGTAGACCCATTTGAGCTCTTTTTTTCTGGAGAGGATGCAGAATGCTCTGAGCTCTTGGAATGTGCAGTTAGAGCCAAAGTCTTTTGAATTGTTGATTTTCTGGATTCATTGAAGCTCTTCTTTGCCATTAAGTGCTTGTTAATTTCTTTGCTCCTTTTCTTTTTGAATCCTTTCCATCACTGTTGTTGGCCATAAAGCATAACTCCTCTTTTGCTGAACTTGAAGAGTTATCTTCTTCATCCTCACTTTGGTCTTCATCCGACCAAGTTGCAATCATGGCTTTTGGCTTCTTCAATTTGTTGTTCTTCTCGTATTGTTCTTTTTGATCTCAGAACACTCACCTTTCATGTGTCCCTTCTTGTTGTACCTGTAGCAAACAATATCTTCATCGATTTTTTGATTTCTGCTAGCATTAATATTTGAAGAAGGAGCATTCCTTTTACTAGAAGAATATTTTTTCTTTCCATTGAATTTCTTCTTCTTGATTTTAAAATTTTTCTGAATTGTCTAGTCATGATGTCAAGTTCATCCTCATTAGACTCAGACTCATCAGAACTTGATGTTTCTTGATCTTTCTTTTTGTTGCTTGATGAACCCTTAAGTGCTACTATTTTAGCCTTAAGCATATGTTCTTCATTTCTCTTCAGATTTATTTCATAAGTCATTAAAGATCCTATGAGTTCATCCAAAGAGATTTTGGATAAATCTTTAGAATCTTCAATCACTGTAGCCTTTGTGTGCCAAACAGATGATAGAGAGCGCAAGGTTTTTCTTACCAGATCAGCATCAGTGTATTCCTTACCTAATGCCTTCAGTCCATTGACAATTATCATAACCTAGCAAACATTTTAGAAATCGATTCATCAGATTTCATCATAAACAATTCATATTCAGAAACAAGTATGTTTGCTTTGGTTTCCCTAACTTGAGATGTTCCCTCATACATTAATTCAAGTTTATCCCACATTTCTTTAGCAGATTTACACATGGATATTCTTAAATATTCTTTAGGTGGACTGCACACTGAAACATGTTCATGGCACTGTAATTAAGAGTAGCTTTCCTAATCTGCTCTCTAATCCAATTTTCCTCATCTCCCTGATTTTCATAAGGACCCACTTCAACTATCCTCCAGATTTCATAGTTTTGGGCTGTGACGACCCAACCAGCAAACTGACCCAACAACCGTGCCAGTTGGTAGACTTCCCAGGAAGGTCACCCATCCTGGGACTACTCCCAACTGAGCACGCTTAACTTCAGAGTTCTTTTCCTGCTCGAGCTCTGAAAATGACTAGTCTGGGTTGTTGGTAGTTTACTGATTTAGTCCATTTAACATATATTCTTATATGGGGTGTTACAATCTACCCCTCTTATATAAGCGACGTCCTCGTCGCTGCTCACATATAGCACACAATCAAACCCCAAGCAGGCAGGATTCTAGAGGTGGCCCCACAGGCTCAAGAGGTGGCTCCCACTATGTAGCACTTTGCGCCATTATGGCCTCAAGAGGTGGCTCCCATAGCGTAGCACTTTGCCCTATGTGGCACTTAGTTCCTCACTTCCGGCAGGGCAAGGCTCTGATACCATTTGTGACGACCCAACCAGCAAACTGACCCAACAACCGTGCCAGTTGGTAGACTTCCCAGGAGGTCACCCATCTTGGGACTACTCCAACTGAGCACGCTTAACTTCAGAGTTCTTTTCCTGCTCGAGCTCTGAAAATGACTAGTCCGGGTTGTTGGTAGTTTACTAATTTAGTCCATTTAACATATTCTTATATGGGGTATTACATGGGCCCTAAGAAAAACATGCATGCGATTTTTCCAATAAGAGTAATCAGACCCATTGAAAAAGGTGGTCTATCAATGGAATGGCCCTCAGCTACAAATCCTTGAAAATCCAGCAATCACAATGAGAGACAATGAAAGAGCAAACAAACAATTCAAGCAATTAATACAAAGATCAAACAGAAGCAATCAAATGAGATCAGAGATGGACATTAACCCGCTCTGATACCAATTGTTAGGATCAGATGGGTGGATGGATCAGATCTAGAAGGGGGGGTTGAATAGATCTGACACCAATTAACGTGGAAGCTTAAGCAATTAAAAATTACTTCGAATCAGAGATCAATTCACCCAAACAATTTAGTGATCTGAAGTGAGATTAGTGTGTGTGAGCAAATCCATTAGTAGTGTGAGCGAAATCCCTATGCATGCATCTAGCGAGATATAAAGTCAAACCATAATTCAAACCATTGCACAGAGGATTTTTAGGTGGTTTGGAAATCACCTCCAGTGATTCCTACGTCCACCCCTCACACAGTGAGGCCACACTACTCACAACCTTGAGTACAACTCACACAGGAGCACGACGACTCCGAACACCCTTGAGCACGACGACTCAAGAAACACCTGGAGCACGACGACTCCAAACTGAGCACGACGACTCAAAAGAACAACCGGAGTACGACGACTCCAAATTGAGCACGACGGCTCAAACCACACAGTGAGTGCAACGACTCACAAACCAAAGCTCGACGGCTCACAGTACAAAAGCTAGATCAAACACAAAAGAGATCAGATCCTCTAGCAATGATCTGATTCAAGACAATTCGTACATAGAAATTTGTACAGAACTTCATGCACAAATCTCATTGACGAAATAAGGAAGAACAAACTCTGAGATGAGGAACATGGATGTAGAAAGAGTGTTCTTCGATGAAGAGGCCTGCAGACGCTTCAATTGAGGAGCCTTGATGGAAATCGATGGAGATTCTCTTCAATTGGCGATGCTCTGCTTTGATGGCATCTGGAATGCCAGAAATCCTTCTTCTCCTGAGCCTCTTCAGTTGGATCTGCTCCCTTGCCTTGCACAGCAACCTTCTCTCCAGGGATTCCCCTTGATTCCTTGTCCTTCCTCTTGAAAGGATGGCTTGCAGCTTTTGGAGATGGAGACAGATCTGGAAAACCCTCTTTGGCCGCCAAAAGGCTTCTTCTGGAAGTGTATGGGCTCTCTTGCCTTTGGGGTACAAGGAACATGGGTATTATAGCCCCATATGTCCATAAAGTGCCTTGGGGTGCATGGGCATGGAAACCTAGGTCAAATCCCCTAAATCCCAAGCAGCCACGTGTACAGAGAAATTCACGATTTGACTTTCATCCGGAGTGTGTCGACCTGCCCTGATCTAGTGTCGACTACTGTCCCATTTCTACAAAACTGTTCTGCTGGAAACTAGATCTAGTGTCGACCTGCCCTTCTGGAATCTGGGACTAGTGTCGACCTGCTTTGATCTAGTGCCAACCTACCTTCTGGAATCTGGGACTAGTGTCGACCTGCTTTGATCTAGTGTCGACCTGCTATCCCAGTCTGGCAACTGGGTCTTCTGGAATCTGGGACTAGTGTCGACCTACTTTGATCTAGTGTCGACACTACCAAGACAAAAATGTGTGAACCTAAAAATTTAACACATAAATCATTAGTACAAGATATTATCATTAAAATATGAAATATAAACATCAAAAATATGTTGTTTAAGCATTATTGTGATATGTATAAAATGTATAACATGTTCAACATATCATCATCAAAATCACAATATGTCATCATTAAAATCACAATATGTCATCATCAATATCACAGTATGTCATCATCAAAATCAAGGTATGAGTGATGTTCATTGGATATCATTAAATTACAACTTTAGGAAGTTCCAAAACACATCAACCCAACAATGGTGTTCTCAGATTTTATTTTCGTTACAATTTTCGGTGTCGCCCTATCGGAGCGTGCGCCTCTGAGTACGACACTGGGATAACATTTATTAATGATAATTAATCTCAGATATTAATTATTTCAATCGCATAATAATAATCAAGTCTACTAATCATATTATTCATGTTTTATAACAAATAATTTTTTTCTGGGTGTTACACTCTCCCCTACTAAGAAAAGAGTTTGGTCCTCCAAACTCCTTAACTAGTTGGATGGATCACAAAGATTAAGTTTTCAACCTTTTAAATTTTATTTAATCCAGATTAGTCTTACCAATCTCGTCATGATTATTATGTCGTACGATGTATACATCTTCTATATAAGGTATTACCATGACATCCTCAACTAATGAGGATTTGAATATTAGTCAACATTTTTAGTTATTAAAGAACCATGTTGTGATCATGGGTTCAATTATATACAACATTTACTATGTTCTTATTTCTGGCAGTAGTATATTATACCTAAAGTCTCCCCCACTAAGAAATAACCTACTCCTTAGAGAGTTATGCAAATACATATTCCCTTGGGAAGGGTAATAAATTATGATAAGAATGATGAGTATTATCAATATAATGATAAACAACAAAGATTTTATTTAACTCATAAAGTTTCTAGTTATTTGATACATTAACCTCCATGATTAAATGATGTCTTTTCCTTGTAGGATTTTGATATATGACAAATGATTTATATTGTGTTCCTGGTTTTGATATATCAAGCAAAAGGTAAAATATTTAACATAAGTCTTTTATAACATAAAAAAATTCATAAAGTCAAGGGCTCCTTTTAGTGTGTTGACTCTGGTTACTTCATAGGTAGACTTACAGGTATACAAGTAATACTGAGTGTGCTACTGATGTTTGGTGATGCCTAGAGTCAACTATATTCAAATGATAAGTCGATGCTTGATGGGTTTTCCATAGTGCAGTAGTTCAAAGTATCGCCTTAGATTGACACTACATGGAGATCAGGTTGACACTAATATACTACAAAATCAACTCTACGTGATAGATAGTTAGTCAAAACTGCAATCACCTGATTGAGGTCAACTCTAGAAAATATGGAGTTGATTTTTCTGAAACTTCCTACTAATCCAAGTCAAATTGTCTGTGTGTGTTGACTCACTAAGCTACTGATCAGTTGAAGCTTTAAGATTTAATCTCAACTTAGAGACAATTGATCCTTATGTTATGGTTAGAAGAGGAATTCAATAAATTATAGCCTGAAGAAAATGCTATTAGGAGTTTAAGGAATCATCTGACCAAATCCAAACTTTAGTGCAAAATGTTTACATATTCTTGCATTTCTTCAGAAATCTCTTTAGTAGATATTTTTTTTTCTATTTCTTTTCTTCACCAATCTATTTGGTTATCCACTCCAGTAGAGATAAATAGATTTAATCCTACATTGCCTTTAAGATTCGTGAGATTTAAAACTTTGAATCATCAATTGTGTGAGTGTTTTACACATTTGAGTTATTAAAGAGTCTTACTTGGTTTAGTGAAGGATGGATGTAAATGATGATTAAATGATTTATCTCAGTGGTATAATACTTTAGAATCCAAGAAAATGGGAAAGTCAACAGAAGAATATATCACGAGGATAATCATGAAATTTATATGATCGATTGAACCATTCATTTACTAGTTCTTATTTAGAGTTGGAGATAATAACATATCAATGTAAAAGTCATATTAATGTAAAATAAGGGATGAGCAGGTTTGACTTTTCCTTCAGTAGGAGAGGGCTCCCTTGGAGAGTCATATGTGTGTTTAGCATTTTTCACCGGACCTTGGATTCTTAGCATTCTACTAGGTTTATTTGAATTATGAAACTTTCAGGTAGGCCAATTGTGAGAAATTAGAAAGATGCTATTTTGATGGAATCGCAAAAATCACGTTTTTCTTCTTCTGTGGGAGAGTTGACTTTTCATTAGTAAGAGATATGATTTTTCTAATATTTTTATTGGATTCAAATGGGGGGTACTTCCTTATTTACATGTAATATCTTAAGTATACTTAAATGATATGGAATGTAAATAAGGTATGAGTTCTAGTTTTACAAGGTTCCTGCTGACACTTCTGACTGAAGAAGGATCAGTTCATCATAGACTGGTATGTGTCGACAGCTAGGAAGTGGCTGTCGACAGATAGCAACAGCCAGAGCATGGTTTGCTGATCCTAGGATAGTATCTGTCGACCGCTATGGGCTATCTATTGACAGATAGCAGCAGACCCAACAATCTAAGGCTCTGGAAGAGTGGGCCTGTCGATAGCTATCTTCTGCCTGTCGACAACTGCCAGTTCTCCTTTCAGAAATGACTTTGAGTACACTTTAAAAACACCAATTATGGAACCTATGGATCAAGGCATGAATTATATCAAATAGAACCTATTTGTAGTCTCCACAGTGATTGTATATACTAAACAAGTAAGCTGAAACTATTGAGGTTACAATCCATACTTGTCTAGCTAGAAATTAAGCATGACGTAGTACCAGAAGTATAGCCTTTATAACAATAATTAGATGGAAGGATTCCTACAAGATGGGCATTAAATCTCAAGGTACTTTAAGGAGTCAAATCAAATCTTGAAATACACGCATCAACAGAAGTTAGTCACACGGTTCTAAAGATATTATGACTTCTAACAAAGCTCTATAACATGTACAAAGATCAAGGGTGGAAGAAGAAGAAAAAGAGTTGATCTTGAAGTAAAACAAGTATCTTCTCCTCCCAAGTAAGAATGTTTATCACAACTAGAAGAAGAACAAGAGGATTGCAGGTGTACCAACTTAACTACTCTCAGGAGTTCTTTATCATGTATAGAAGACAGGATTGAGGAGAAGGAGATGAATCCTACCTCTAGATATTCCGTTCATACTCAATACAATCTATATTCAACTTTACTTATCTAATTTCCCTCAGGGTTTTACCCATCCTCACAGGTCACTACAGGATGTGAAGACCAATAACTCTAAAGTATTTGGATCCTCAACCGATACTCTGATACCATTCTGTCATGTCCCGTCATTTAATATAACTATAAATGTCGGAACGTGAATGAACGAGAAATCAAGAGTAAAACTTAAACTAATTGAGCAGAAATTTGCTCGGAGACTTCACTAAATAAAAATTATATTTGCCATTCGATAGGTGTTACATGACTCCTGATTTACAATCTCAACAATAAAATGCCACCAAGGTTGGTCACTCCACACACAAATTACGAAGTCCCATCTTTTAGATCTGTAGATTACCTGAAAAGGTAGGATTTGGTGAGCTGACTAGCCCAGTAGAATTCAATTCCATGACATAGAAAGGATTCACATGTATAATCTCAAGATAGGAACATGTATAGTTAACACTGGGTGTTCAGGATTATGAACGAATGAGTCAAATCAATAACACATGTAGAGCAAGAATAGTATAGAAACATGATCAATAACTCAAGATGATACTTAAGTTTAGAATCAAACATAAATTCACACACATGTATGACATGATCACTAATCAAGCCCGAAATGATGTATGCCAACACCCACTTGTCCTCATCGCCCCGCGCGGCCACTCACGAATTCGGGTGCTCCTCCCAGGACTGAACCAGCCCATTATTTGCCAGGCATATTTCTCAAATGAGTCCAAAGACTCACAACTCGTCATTATAACACACTCTGGTAACTCTCATGTGGGGTACACAAGTACTCATCATATTTCACACAACAGGGATTTATAGAATACTTTCACTGATCACAGAAGTTAATAACTTCACGAAGGTCAATCGTAATTGGAACTCTTTAAAAGATAACTCATGGTAAGAATGAAGAAACTTGAGTGGTTTGATCAGGTATTTAGGTGGTAGAAACCACAAAGAATAGATGGGAAATTAACTGGATAAATGGTGTGTTGTTTTAGCAAGGTTAGAATCAGAGTAGGTGCTGAAAATAGGAGTCCAGCAGTGCCTGTCGACAGCCAGGGAAGTGCTGTCGATAGATACTGCTTCCCAGAAGCAGAAAACATGAGTCTGACTGTACCTGTTGATATCCAAGGGAATGCCTGTCGACAGGTAAGTGCTGGACAATACATATGGAGTTCTGGAACATGGTTACAGGGGTACGACTGTCGACAGGTACTGTGTACTTCTCCAGGAAATGATCAAAACTATCTAGGAATTTATTTCAAGCTCTCCTACAATTCCTACCATGTCTATGACATTATACAAATATGATTTTAATCGCAAAGACCAAGTCAATATCACAAGAAAATGAAGGAAAGGGAATTAGACATGGTATACATGAATGACCAAAAGAGAAGACAAACTCAAAGGGAAATTACTGGAAGAGCAATTCTCTTAAAACTCTCTTTTCTTCTTTCATCAATCATTTATCAAGGTACACTCACTTGAGACTTTCATGGTCTCTCAATGAATTAACTCTAAGAAGGTAGAAAGAACTGTCATAGCTCAATCTACACTACATAGTGAGATCAACATGATTTCATATTTAAACAAGTTGAAATGGAAAAGGAGTGATGTGTTGCTTCCCGCGAATTAAAGACTAACTTAAATATGATGAAAGGTTCAGTTTCTATCATGGACATACTTCCTGAAACTGGAAAATGGCATATGCATGATGAAGGACTACTTCAAACTACTAATCCAGATGTAGGAAGAAGGAGAAAGGAATAGGAAGTGAATCCTACAGACACACAATTAGAACATGATTATAAGGGATGGATACACAGTTCAAAAAAAGAATTCACAAGTTTAAAACAAGTAAGTAAGTGATCATGACCTCTTTAGCAAAGGTGGGAGTCAAGGATTTAGAAAAGAGGAGAGAAAGGAAGAGAATCCTACCTAGGAGAGAACAAACTCTTCTTCTCCTTGATGTGGATATCAGCTCTAACCAAGAAGAACAAGTGCAGAATATGTAGCAGTGGTATAAAAACTACAACAGGCAACAGTTGCAGCTCTTCCCAATGATGATAGTAGTACAACAACAACAGTGGAAGAAGAAGGTGGCTTCAACAACGATAGTCCAACAACAATAGCAGAGGCACAAGCAAAAGAGATGATAGAGCAAGAAGTAGCAGGAGATGGAAGTGAGGAGTGGAAAGTTTACGTGAATAGGTGAGGGATGGCTTTTATAAGCCCAACAAGTCTCTCATGCAGAAGGCACGTCGGCTCTTGAGGTGTCATGGTAAAACCCATGGAGTTTTCACCATTGACACGAACACCATGCACACTTCCAAGCTTAACACGTAAGGGGTTAACGTGTGAATCCCCTACTTAGGTGAGGTGGCTATCCTAGCTCATCACACGTAGGCACACAAAATTACCTAGAAAATGACCATCGTAAATGGCCCATAATTCGGCTGGCCCAATAATCACTATGTAAATGTATTCAAACGAGGTCCGTTTGTATTAAAATTTTAACCATAGACTAATGTGATAGTTTTACAAATTATGGTGATTTTAGTTTGATTTTTAGAATTTATTTTACACTAGGTGAAAAATCGCCCGGAAAATAGTTGCATCAGCTTAATCTCGAAATACGTACGTCAACAAATCCGGATATTTACATTTCTGATATCACCACATTTTTTTGGAAATTATGATGTTCTCAGATTTCATTTTCGTTACAGTTTTCCGGTGTTGCCCTATCGGAGCGCGCACCTCTGAGTACGACACTGGGATAACATTTATTAATGATAATTAATCTTAGATATTAATTATTTCAATCTCATAATAATAATCAAGTCTACTAATCATATTATTCATGTTTTCTAACAAATAAATTTTTTCGGGGTGTTACACAACTACTCCATTTTGCTGTGGTGTCCTTGGTGCTGAGAAATGTGCTCTATTCCTGATCATTACAAAATTCTGCAAACTTATCATTCTGAAATTCTTCTCCATGATCTGAGCGAATGCTTATTGTGCTAAACTTCTTATCCTTTTGAACTATCTTACTGAACTTCACAAAACTGTCAAAAGTATCATCTTTACGCTCTAGGAAGGATACCTATGTAAACCTAGAATAGTCATCTACTATTACAAAATCAAAATTCTTTCCTCCTAGACTAGTGGTTCTCATCGGCCCAAACAAATCTATATGCAATAGTTCTAATGGTTTGGAGGTGGTTACCACTATTTTTGACTTGAAAGAGGACTTTGCATGCTTTTTCTTTTGCACACGGTTCACAAATACCTTCTATTCTTGAGCATATCTTTGGCAGACCTTCCACTAAATCACGCTTAATTAGCTTCCTTATTCCATCTAGGCTGTATTGACCCATTCTTTGGTGCCATAGTTTAGCAGTTTGATCTTTATTTGCTGCTAGACACACATCTTGATCTTTTAATTCTTCTAGGTGCAGTACATACAAGTTTTTTTCTCTGTTGGCTTCGAACACAATTGCATCATCCTTCATAATAAGACACTTAGACTCCTGAAATCTACTTTGGTGATCCTTGTCACACAGCTCGCTAATGCTTATAAGATTATGCTTGAGTCCTTTTACACATAACACATCTTCTATAAGAGTTCTGCCTTGACTTCCAATCGATCCACAACCTATCACTGATCCTTTTCCATTGTCACCATAAGTTATTGTGCCTTTCATCTTGGATGTGCGAGAACAATCTTCTGTTGCCAGTCATATGCCTTGAGCACCCGCTATCCAGGTACCACTTTGATGCTTTAAGGCTTCCCTGTAATAAATCACTTAAGATTTAGGTACCCAAGTTCTTTTGGGTCCTTGCTGGTTAGTTTCCTCTTTTTTTTTTTTTAGGAATCCACCTTAAGTGTTTAGTTGTACAAGTTATTTTAGTGTGCCCCAATTTGTTGCAATGATGATGATCAGTTTATCCCCATATAATTTCATTAATTATATGCCTATTTGGTGATTAACAAAACTTCAATAAAGTATTATCTAACATGTTGTTATGAAGCTTAGTCACTAAAATAAATCAGGCAAAATCAAACAAAACCTATAAGTATTCTTACACTGTAGCATTTAAAGTTCAGAGCATGTAATTTTCTAAGTACTCATCGACTTACTAAGTGATATAACGATTTCATTAGAACATAATGATTTCCACTTTATCAATTTCGATCTCACAACGATTTGATAAGTCCGTAGAACGACTTCGTGTGCCATAACGATTGATCGCCACAACGATTTGGTTTGATAAGTCAGTAGAACGACTTCGTATGCCATAACGATTTGATCGCCGCAATGATTTGGTTCTTGTAATGATTTATTAAGTGAGAACAACGATTCGCTCTCACAACGATTTGTTAAGTGAGAACAACGATTCGCTCTCACAACGATTTGTTAAGTGTAAAAAAATATTTCAGTTTCACATCGATTTGGTCGTCACAGCGATTGATAAGTTACATAACGACGTGGTCGCCTTAACAATTCGAGTAGTACATAACGACTGGTCACTGTAATGATTCGATATAGCAAACAACGATTGGTCACTACATTGATTTGATGAGTGAAACAACAATTTGGTTATAACGATTTGCTTACAACTACTTGCTTATACTTGTATAACGATTTGTGTTTACAACGATTACTTATATCTGTATAACGACTTGTGTTCACATCGATTTGTTTATGGATGAATAACGATTTACATAAACAACGACTTGCTGTTCACACAACGATTTCATAAGTTGAACCACTATTTCATTGTCATAACGATTTCATGGAATACATCGACTTAATATTCAAATATTTTTCAAATGTTGTGAAGTCAAAGTCTTCTCTAGTATCCATGCATTTAATGAGACTGAACATTTCACTGCACGATACATATGTGGATATATTATTCTCATGCTTCTGTAAGAAATACTTTTTAGATAGCAGAGAATGACATTTCTATTTTTGTGAATAGTTTGATTACATGGATTCTAACGTCGACTGACAACAAGAGACAGCATAGCTGTCTATGATTTAGCATTATTGTGTGCAAGTCTCTGACAGTACAACTTCATACAACGTTGGACAATAAAAAGCTGAAGGATATCAAGATGAATCTTCTTCTTGCGTGCATAGAACTAAAAGTACTTTTGACTGGAAGCTCACCTTTCCACATCCATGAGCCATGCAGTCTAACGTGCACCAAGCTCAAAGACAACGGATACTCCAATGACTATATTTTTAAAGAAAGAATATATAGAAGACTGATGTCTCCGTAAAGAATAACTTGCGCAACCAAGATCCTTCAATTTACAACAAGCGAGCATCAAAAAGAAAGCCTCTTGCTTCTCTCCATTCTTCTGCAGCTGATGTGACGGAACGCCTCGGCCAAGCCGTTTAACCGATAACATACTTGATCAGAGTCCGCCTCCCGCGAACGGGCCGAAGCCTCGCAAGGGATACCAACCACAGTCCGTGTAAACACAAAGGAAACACACATTAATATATATATCACAAGTTACATAACCAAATCTCCACAAAACTGCAAGAAGGTACAAGAGCCTGGGGCATACCCCGAGGTACAACTGAAGAAAGTAAACAAACTAGCTACACTACACTGCTGGAGCTGCTACTACACAGCTGGGAGTACCGACCCTACAGCGCTACGGCGCAGCTCCGAACTGGACGACAGTCGAGAAACGTCCTCCTCGCTCACCTGTGGGGGTAGGGGTGAGCCTCGCTAGTCACTGGCTCAGTAGGGAACTCCCCCAAAACAAGCAAAATCAAACCACAGGTACAAAAGCAGAGTAAACAATACCAACAATTATAGAACAGCTAAGCAAGATATAAAAGCTGTAAAAGTACTCACCGTTTGCCGACTACGAAAAAACTGTAATAATTAAACGGCAAACCCAAACAGGTGTACAAGCTAAAGTAGAGACAGCCAAACACGAGTCACGTGAACTAGTTTGCGACACCAGAAACTGACTCGGACAAGCTAACACAGGTCTACCTCTCAGTCTCGCAGCCACGGACGAAAGGTCCAGCTGCCGCTCCACGTGAAAAGGTCAAGCACTGTGGAGACCAACTAAACACCACCACCTACGGACCACACGGTCACAGGCCCATGCCTGACACCTCTAGAGATCCTGGCCCAGAACTCTCTAGAGTGAGGCACTGGAAAAGGACTAGCTGGGGTCCAGTATGTCTACTGGTGTCCGTACCCCCAACTACGAGCGCGCTACAAGTGACTAAAAACAAACACAAGTGTCACTATCCCACTGTCGTCTTTCCCTCAGCTAGACGTACTACTCAAACACAAGAGTAAGAGTGTCCAGGTCAGACGACATAGACCTCGACGGTACAACACAAGTACCGGGACAAAGCTCCGAGCTAACAGCCTGGCTCACAAAGAACCTGGGGCACCCAACTGGAGAGGTAACCACGGTAGGCATCGTACTACTCGCCACGTACACAAAACCACGTGCACGTCACACACAAACCACGTGAACCTCATGTAAACCTAAGTAACAACGGTCCACCACACGTGAACCTAACTGAACTCACATGAACAACACGCAACCACGAAAGTCAGTAACTAACTGCATACCTGCATGCAAACACGGGAACTATGTGCACTCAGTGCACCACAGGTGTCAACGCACCATTCATTATCGACAAATACCTCAATAATCTTTTCTGCTTATATACAAGTAGGCGGCCACATCGACTGCCGCTTACAGGAAGTAGACGGCAATGGACCTGGCCGTCTATATCCTGGCTGATGAGCTTGGCGTCAATCGATGTTGACGTCAAGATCTTCAGCTCCATTTCCTGCAAAAACCCTAAACCGATTCTACAAGTTTTACAACCGTTAAAACAACGAAAAGACATGTAGAAAAATTCCTCTAACATCTATGCACTATAATTAAACTAACAATGTTTACTACTTGAATTCACAAACCACCCTTTATCCCCGCATGGTGCAACCTAATCCAAGATGCATTAATCTGTTGTTTCAGTGGTTAAGTCGTATTTTAATGATCCTACGGAGCTAACAGGGTTCGTTCCCTACCTCAGAACACGCTTAAACCTCCTGATTTCCCCCGGTTCACACCGAACCCTCCGCGAGCTCCCGCGGCAATTGCACCACGCCCGGCGTTTCTCGCGCAATTCGGCAATGCCACACGTCCCACGATCCTCCAACCACTCTCCTGACCTGTTGGAAGCTTCAAGGACACTGGAGCGTGAAGCTGGGCCAAGAGAGAAGAGAACCAGGTGAAACCTGCTCTCGGGTGACCCTATAACCTGCAGATTCTCAGGTTGGCGTCAACCCCTCTACCGCCAATGACACCGCCACCATAAACGTCCACATCTTATGCCGCCAAGTTCATGAAGTCAACGGCAACCTACCTGGACGCCAACAAGTCAACGACTACCCCTGGCCGCCATTCCAACTCAACTGCAGCAGGTCCTACTTCATTTCAGGACCAACCTGCACCTCACCTGAATAAACCACACATCCAAACCACACATTCCGCACACCACCTCACACTGGCCTCACAACGGCCATCACAACCACAACACACATGATCCAAAAGGATCCGAAAAGCACGCGACGTTACATTACTATCATCTAAAAAGAAAATTTCGTCCTCGAAATTCATAACACAATTCAAAGTTAAACAACTTATACATTCACATCTTTATAAGCACGATCATCTAAAAAGAAATACAACAACTTATTCAAACAGATAGGGATACCCTTTAGCCATTTCCTCGGCTAACTCCAGGTATCCTTACCACCCAACCTACTTTCCCATCTCACTTTACCACTCGATTTCTTTATTTCGCAACTTCTTTATCTTTCGATCTGTGATCTGTACCGAATACTCTGACATAGTCATATCGGGCCTCAGGTCACCACCTTGATATCTGATTATTTGAGCTGGATCTCCAATACATTTTCTTAACATAGAAACATGAAAAACATCATGCACATCAGCAAAATCAGCTGGCAAATCCAACCTATAAGCTGTTTCCCCAATCCTTTCTAACACTTGAAAGGGTCCCACATATCTTGGACTCATTTTCCAGTTTTGCCAATCTCATAATTCCTTTACTCGAAGAAACTCTTAAGAAAACAAAATCTCCACCTCAAACTGAAGTGGTCTTCTCCGAATATCCACATAACTCTTTTGCCTGCTTTGAGCTGCCTGCAATTTTTCTTTAATAAGCTTCACTACTTCAGTGGTTTGCTGAATCAATTCAGGACCCACTAATTGCCTTTCTCCCACTTCATGCCAGTTCAATGGGGTTCTACATGGCCTTCCATATAAAGCTTCATACAGTGCCATCCCAAGACTGGTATGATAACTATTATTATAGGCAAACTCAACCATTCCCAAATGATGCTCCCAGCTACCTCCCCAAACTAAACAACAAGCCCGCAACATATCTTCAATCGTCTGAATGGTCCTCTCTGTCTGACCATCTGTCTGGGGATGATAAGCGGAGCTATATCTCAGCTCAGTACCAAGTACTTTCTGCAAACTCCTCCAAAAACCATAAGTAAATCTTGGATCTCTGTCAGACACAATAGTCTTCGGAATACCATGCAGTGGAACAATTCTTTCAACATAAACTTTTGCTAATCTATCCACTGCCCAAGACATACTTACTGCCACTAATCTGCACACTTTGGTTAATCTGTCAACAAATACCCATATTCCATTATGCCCGGAACTCGATCTTGGTAAACCTGCCACAAAGTCCATAGCAATATCATCCCACTTCCACTGTGGAATAGGTAACGGTTGCAATAGACCTCCAGGCTTCTGATGTTCTGCTTTAATCTGCTGACAGATAGCACACTTTGCATCCAACTCTGCTATTTCCTTTTTCATATGAGGCCACCAGAAATACTTTCTCAAATCATGGTACATTTTAGTACTACCCGGATGGATAGTGTACCTAGATTTATGAGCCTCTCCAACACTTTCTGCTTTACTTCTCTTTCTGTTGGAACAAACAACCTGCCTCTGATCCTAACCACACAATTATCATCAATGGTAACTCCTTCCATTTTCACAATTTCAGCTAAATTTACATCTGCTTTCTGAGCTTCAACAATTTGCCAATACAAAGATGTTCTACAGCACTAGCAGCTAGTACTGCCCGACACTGACTACTGAGCACATACAAGGAGTTCTCCACTACCTCTTCATACAACTTCCATTCCTTAATCATCATTAGATTAATATATGCCTTTCTGCTCAAGGCATCTGCTACAACATTGGCCTTACCCGGATGGTAAGCCAAACTGAAATCATAATCCTTCAAATACTCAATCCATCTGCGCTGACGAAGGTTCAAATCTTTCTGCGAGAAAATATACTTCAAACTTTTATGATCTGTAAAGATCTCAAATCTCTTGCCATACAGATAATGCCTCCACATTTTCAAGGAAAATACAACTGCTGCCAACTCTAAATCATGAGTGGGGTAATTTCTTCTGCTGGCTTCAATTGTCTAGAGCATAAGCTATCACCTTGCCATACTGCATAAGCACTGCGCCAAGACCTTTCCTTGAAGCATCAGTATACAACACAAAACCACCACTCCCTGCCGGTAATGTCATATAGGTGCTGATGTAAGTCTCTTCTTCAATTCCATGAAACTTCTCTGACATTCACCGGACCATACAAAAGGCACACCTTTCCTGGTCAATTTAGTCATAGGTGCCGCAATCTTAGAAAAATCCTAAATAAAGCGCCTATAATAACTTGCCAATCCCAGAAAACTCCTAATCTCAGTTATTGTCTTAGGCACTTCCCATCTCATCACTGCTTCCACCTTACTTGGGTCTATAGCTACTCCTTTAGCTGAGATAACATGACCCAGAAACTGAATTTCTTTCAACCAAAATTCACACTTATTGAATTTAGCAAACAACTGGTTATCTCTTAACAACTGCAAAGTAAACCTCAAATGAGCTGCATGCTCCTCTTCAGATGCTGAATAAATCATAATATCATCAATAAAGACCACAATGAATTGGTGTAAATATGGATGAAAAATTCTATTCATCAGATCCATAAAACCTGCAGGAGCATTAGTCAACCCAAATGGCATAACCACAAACTCATAGTGACCATATCTAGTTCTGAAAGTTGTTTTATCTATACCCTCCTCTTTAATTCTCAACTGATGGTACCCAGACCTCAAATCAATTTTAGAAAACACTTTTACTGATTGCAACTGATCAAACAGATCATCTATTCTCGGCAACGGGTACTTATTCTTAATGGTCACATCATTCAACTTCCTATAATCAATACACATTCGAAAACTTCCATCTTTCTTTTTCACAAACAAAATCGGCGCTCCCCACGGGGAATGACTCGGTCTAATAAATCCTTTCTACAACAGCTCTTCTAATTGCTTTTTCAATTCTTTAAGTTCTGCTGGTGCCATACGATATGGAGCTTTAGAAATCGGCATGGTACCTGGCAGCAACTCAATGGTAAAGTCCACCTCTCTATGTGGAGCTAAACCAGGCAAATCCTCAGGAAAAACATCAGCAAATTCCCTAACCACGTGAACTGCTTCCACTGACTGACTAGCTTTTACTAGACTTACTGAGGCTAAATAAGCCACACATCCAGCATTTATCAACTTTCTAGCTTTAATTATAGAAATTAGAAACTTAGAGGTATAAAAAGCATACCTTGATATTCAAATATTGCACCATTAGGATGACAAAACCTGATCCTTTTCTTTCTGCAATCTAACATTGCTCCATACATCTCAAGCCAATCCATACCCAAAATAATATCATAATCTGACAACTGCAGGGCATACAACCGACCCGGCATCTGGTTCCCTTCAATTATAACAGGAACTTCATCTATATAGCTCGAAGTGAGTAGGAACTCACCCGAGGGAACCTCTACTACCAACTCACAAGACTTTTCTTCTAAAGGATGAGCATACAATCCAGAAACTCTTCGGAAATAAAGAATGAGAGACACCTGAATCAAATAGAACTCTTGCTGAATAATCATAAAGAGGTAAAATACCTTCTATCATATTCGATGCCTTCGCTTGGGCTCGGGTGATAGCCATAACCCGGCCTCTTCCTCCTGCTGCGGTGCTCCTCTACCACGACCTGACTGTGGCTGCTGAAACTGCTGAGGTTGCTGCTGCTGCACTCCTCTTCCATAACCATACTCTCTCAGATAGGGACAATTGCGGATCAAATGTCCCGACTGATTACAATTATAGCATCTTTATCCTGATGGAGTAATAGGCTGCCTAGCAGTACTCTGCTGCGACTCCTCCACCTCAGGCCTACCTCAGCCTTGCTGAACTGCTGACGACCTCCCCATCCTCTTCCTTTGCCTTTAAATGCTTGCTTCAATTTCTGGCCCCATTTACCAAAACCTGATGAAGAAGGTCCTTCTGGTGCTTTACCCTTACTTGCACCCACTGACTGCTGCGGTAGCCGAAAACTACCAGAGCCTGACTCGCCCGCCTATCGAGTCCGAATAGACCTCTCCAACGTTGCTGCTCTCTGGGCTGCTTCTTCCACTGTCTTACACATGAGAGGTACTATTGCATCCTGCAACTCCACTCTCAAACCCCTAATGAAATACTCAACCATCATATTATTATCTGATACCACATAAGGTGCATAACGACTGAGCCCATAAACCTCATCTGATACTCTAAAACTGAAGAGTTACCTGCTGGAGTGTCTGAAACTGCTCTCTTTTCACTTGCTGTACTTGGATCAGAAAGAATGTATCGTTAAATACATCAAGGAATTCCGACCAAGTAATAACCTCTTCTGTCCTGCCTGCAAAGGTGGTCTGCATCTTCAGTCGCCACCATTCTAAAGTAAAACCTCTCAACTGATGAGCAGCTAACACAACTTTATCTGCTGCCGGACATCTCATGGTCGCAGAGACCCTTTCAATCTCATGAACCCAGTGTTCTGCTGTATCTGGATTCAGCCCTCCTGAATAAGTAGGCGGCTGCAATCTCAGAAATTTCTCCACCTGCATCACTGGTTCCTCTGCTAATAACACTGGTGGTGGTGGCAAGGGTGCTGCAAAAGGCACCTCCACTCTTAGCGGGACTGGAGCAATAGGTACAGCCTCTCCATCCCCAGGTGGCACTACAACCGATGGTACCGACGCCTGCTGATCCATCCTCGCCCGATATCAGTAAGGCTCTCCCAGATCCTTTCTATCATACGCTGAGTACTCTCCTCTGGATCATCTCCTCCACCACCCCAATCTCTTCTATCAGCATTTCAAATTTCTACATAAACAAAACACCAAACAAAAATCAAAATAACAATTATCAAAACCAGGGTCCCTACCAGCAGTGTACAAAGACCGAAACAAGGCTACGTATCTTTCTAGTTCCCTTATATTATCACGGACCTCGCTCTGATACCAACTGTGACGAACGCCTCGGCCAAGCCCGTTAAACCGATAACGTACTTGATCCGAGTCCGCCTCCTGCGAACGGGCCGAAGCCTCGTAAGGGATACCAAACCACAGTCCGTGTAAACACAAAGGAACACACCACATTTAATATATATATCACAAGTTACATAGCCAAATCTCCACAAAACTGCAAGAAGGTACAAGAGTCTGGGGCATACCCCGAGGTACAACTGAAGAAAGTAAACAAACTAGCTACACTACACTGCTGGAACTGTTACTACACAGCTGGAAGTACCGACCCTGCAGCGCTACGGCGCGGCTCCGAACTGGACGACGGTCGAGAAACATCCTCCTCGCTCTCACCTGTGGGGGTAGGGGTGAGCCTCGCTAGTCACTGGCTCAGTAGGGAACTCCCCTAAAATCGAGCAAAACCAAACCACAGGTACGAAAGCAGTAAACAATACCAACAATTTATAGAACAGCTAAGCAGGATATAAAGCTGTAAAAGTACTCACCGTTTGCCGACTACGAAAAACAACTGTAATAATAAACGGCAAACCAAACAGGTGTACAAGCTAAAGTAGAGACAGCCAAACACGAGTTACATGAACTGGTTCGCGACACCAGAAACTGACTCGGACAAGCTAACACAGGTCTACCTCTCAGTCTCGCAGCCACGGACGAAAGGTCCAGCTGCCGCTCCACGTGAAAAGGTCAAGCAACTGTGGAGACCAACTAAAACACCACCACCTGCGGACCACACGGTCACAGGCCCATGCCTGACACCTCTAGATATCCTAGCCAGAACTCCTAGAGTGAGGCACTGGAAAAGGACTAGTGGGGTCCAGTACGTCTACTGGTGTCCGTACCCCCAACTACGAGCGCGCTACAAGTGACTAAAAACAAACACAAGTGTCACTGTCACTGTCATCTTTCCCTCAGCCGGACATACAACTCAAAACAAGAGTGAGGGTGTCCAGGTCAGACGACACAGACCTCGACGGTACAACACAAGTACCGGGACAAAGCTCTGAGCTAACAGCCTGGCTCACAAAGAACCTAGGGCACCCAACTGGAGAGGTAACCACGGTAGGCGTCGTACTACTCGCCACGTACACAAAACCACGTGCACGTCACACACAAACCACGTGAAACCTCACGTAAACCTCAAGTAACAACGGTCCACCACACGTGAACCCAACTGAACTCACGTGAACAACACGCAACCACGAAAGTCAGTAACTAACTGCATACCTTGCATGCCAAATACGGGAACTATGTGCACTCAGTGCACCACAGGTGTCAACGCACCATTCATTATCGACAAATACCTCAAATAATCTTTTCTGCTTATATACAAGTAGGCGGCCACATCGACTGCCGCTTACAGGAAGTAGACGGCAATGGACCTGGCCGTCTATATCCTGGCTGATGAGCTTGGCGTCAATCAATGTTGACGTCAAGATCTTCAGCTCCATTTCCTGCAGAAACCCTAAACCGATTCTATAGGTTTTACAACCGTTAAAACAACGAAAAGACATGCAGAAACAATCCCTCTAACATCCATGCACTATAATTAAACCATAACAACATGTTTTACTACTTGAATTCACCAAACCACCCGTTATCCCCACATGGTGCAACCTAATCCAAAGATGCATTAAATCTATTGTTTCAGGTGGTTAAGTCGTATTTTAATGATCCTACGGAGCTAACAGGGTTCGTTCCCTACCTCAGAACACGCTTAAACCTCCCGATTTCCCCCGGTTCACACCGAACCCTCTGCAAGCTCCCGCGGCAATTGCACCACGCCACGACGTTTCCTCGCGCGATTCGGCAATGCCACACGTCCCACGATCCTCCAACCACTCTCCTGAACCTGTTGGAAGCTTCAGGGACACTGGAGCGTGAAGCTGGGGCAAGAGAGAAAGAGAACCAGGTAGAAAACTTGCTCTCGGGTGACCCTATAACCTGTAGAATTCTCAGGTTGGCGTCAACCCCTCTGCCGCCAATGACAACTGCCACCATAAACGTCCACATCTTATGCCGCCAAGTTCATGAAGTCAACGGCAACCTACCTGGACGCCAACAAGTCAACGACTACCCCTGGCCGCCAATTCCAACTCAACTGCAGCAGGTCCTACTTCATTTCAAGACCAAACCTGCACCTCGTCTGAACAAACCACACATTCCGCACAACCGACTCACACTGGCCTCACAACGGCCATCACAAGCACAACACACATGATCCAAAAGGATCCGAAAAGCACGTGACGTTACATCTGAGCTCTCACCCATTCTTTGTTGAGATACTTTGAGAGCCTTTGTAGGTATGAGAGTTTGTCCTAGAGAAAAATCCATCTCTCTCAGACTTAGCCTCAGATCAGGCATTTGTTGTAAGCCTGGTCTAGGGGCAATCAGCCTTGTATTCACTTTCCTGTGTGATCCTTTTCAGGCTGTGAAGAGAAGACCTGCGGGGAGCAAGTGGTAGTATTTCCCTTCATGGTAGAAGGAAGACCTGAGGTTCAGGGTGGTGTATTCCTCTCCGTGTTGTGAAGAGAAGGTCAGCTGCGACTGGATGTATAAGGGTCCTTGAGGGGGACAGTACCCTTAGTAGTGAAAGCCCAAGTTGTTGCTTGGGGACTGGACGTAGGACTCCTTGGTATAGGAGGGCCGAACCAGGATAAAAATCTCATGTTGCATGTGTGATTGCATTTGTGCGTTTGTTTGTCTTCATTCATCTAACACTAACTATTCTCTTTAGTGTTTTCTATTAAGCATTTTGTTAACAAGTTTTAATCTAAAATTTTAGAATCCCATTCCCCCCCCCCCCCTCTGGGCTTGCTAGATGGGCAACAATGACTACAACATGATATATTATTTACTGTTTTAATTGGTGTGTATTTAATGTTAGATTTATAGTCTGTATTTTGTTCAACTACAAACTTAGGCGTTGGATAAATTTTAGGATGAATGATTGTTTCTTCATTCTCTGGTGGAGTATATCCTAAACCATACTTTTCTTGCCAGATCTTCTTGCCTTTTAATATTAGAGATGATTTTCCATTTGTAAAATTTTCAATTGAGTTAGTTAGATATTCATTATCTTTTGTTAGTGTGTCAACTTCTTTTTAAGTTTGCTTAGGGTTTCTTGGTTTTCCAGATTTGGTATATGTTCATTTTTAACTTTTAGATCTTCACAACAATTCATTTCTTCTTTTTAATTCAGAGATTTATTTTTCTAGTTGCTCAGTTTCAAATTTTAAATCTGAGTTTGTGATTTCTAAACATGCATGACTTTTCTTGGTGGTTTTTAATAGCTTACATACATTTGTATACTTACTGTATAGTTCATTGAATGCGTCTTCTAGACTATCAGAGTTAGATTCATTGCATGAAGTAAAAGATGAATCAGAAGTTATCTTGTCATCCATGCTTGCCATGAAGGCCAGGTTGGCTTTTTCTTCTTCTTCATCGCTGGAGCTTGACTCACTGTCTGAGTCATTCTCATTGTTCCATGCAGCTGCCATGGCTTTCTTTTTATATCTTCTGAACTTCTTGGAGTTGTCCTTCTTTTTGAACTCTGTCTTCTTCAGCTTTGGACACTCTGCCTTGATGTGTCCAAGTTTTTTGCATTCGTAGCAAATGGGTTCTGACTTCTTAACATCCTTGACTTCAGGTTTCTTGAAGTCTTTCCCTTTCTTGAAGTACCTTCTCCCTAACTGATATTTTTTCTTAGCAAGAATACGTTGCAGTCTTCTAGAAAGAAATGCTTCTTCATCTTCACTGCTTCCATTGCTCTTATCACTGTCTGATTCATCACCAGATGTATCTTCCGTAGCTTTAAGAGCGTTGCTATGCTTCTTTTTGCTGGAGGTTTCTCTAAGCCTTTCCATGTTTATCTCATGGGCCATTAGTGACCCAATGAGCTATTCAAGTGACATTCTTCTTAGGTCATTAGCTTCTTCTATGGTTGTCACATTCGCAGTCTAAGAGGTTGGTAGGGATCTCAATATCTTTCTTACCATATCTCCCATATCATAAATCTTTCCAAGTCCAACCAAACCATTGGTGATATCTATAAATCTGTTGTACATTTGTGTGATAGATTCTCCTGATTGCATTTAGAATTTTTCATACTGAGCTACCAAGATATCAATTCTTGTTTCTCTTACTTTGTCAGTTCCTTCATAAGTAATCCTGAGTTTTTCTCACATTTTCATTGCTGATTTGCACGCTGAGATCTATTGAACTCTTTCTTGCTCAGCGCACAGCACAACATACTCTTTACTTTATTGTTTAGAGATATCTTCTTTTGTCTTCTTCTATCCAATTCTCTCTGCTGTTGAGTACAACTACGTCTCCTTCTTCTATGATTGACCAAAGTTGGAAATCGAGACCTTGAAGGAAGAACTCCATTATAGTCTTCCAATAGTTGTAGTCTTCACCATCAAATAGAGGGGGTCGGTTGACTGACTGACCTCCTGCATACCCTTGAGCTGCCATTTATCTTTGCTCTTCAGATCGTGAGATCTTCTTTCTTGAAGAGACTTGGCTCTGATACCACATGTTGCCCAGCTAGCAAGCCTAGAGGGGGGGGTGAATGGGTTTCTAAAATTCCTTTTAGATTAAAACCTGTAAATAAAAATACTTAACAGAAAATCACTAAGATTGATAGTTAGTGTTAGTGATAATAAAGACAAACATACAAACACACAAACACAGGAGAATTTTATCCTGGTTCGGACCTCCTATCCCAAGGAGTCCTACGTCCGGTCCCCAAGCAACAACTTGAGATTTCACTAACCAAGGGTACTATCCCCCTTAAGGACTCTTACACATCCAGCAGTGTTGGCCTTCTCTTCTAACCCCGAAGAGGTACAAACTACCACCTGATACATAGGTCTTCCTTCCTCAATGAAGAGAATAACAACCACCTTTTCACAACAGGTCTACTCTTCACAACCGAAGAGGAACACACAAGCAATGTGAGTAAAAAGGCGAATGGCCCCTAGACCAAGCTTATAAGAGTGTGCTTGATCTGAGGCAATGTCTGAGAGACAGAGATTTGCAACAAGAAATCTCTCAGAACTACAAAAGCTCTCCAAAGGCTAAGCAAATGAAAACGGAGAGCAAAGAGCTAAAGGAGTGGTGGAATGAGGCGAATCAACTCTTCTTCTTGTTCGCAAGATGTTGATGGGTTCTGTGTAAGCTCTATCTTTTCAAAAAGTGGTCACCATGGAGTCATCAGTCTTCTATATATCTTCTCTTGAGAATATGGTCGTTGAGGTACCCGTTGAAGTGTCTGTTGTCTATTAACTTCATGCACGTTAGAGACTGGATAGACGCATCGAGCAGGTAAGACTATAGACATTAATACTTGATTGATACGCACACCTTCAAGGGAAGATTGTCTGAATTTTCTATGTACTTATCAGGTCAACATGTCCATCTTTGTTATCACAAAAGTCCTGCATACAATAAATGTCGACACCTAGACAACTTCTCTTTGTCTAACTTGTTAGTCAATGTTAGTAGTGGTGCTATAGGACTGTACACCAAAGTAGAAATGCCTTTCTATCACCAGAAAAATCATTTACCAAAGAAACATAGGTGTAGAAAGTACACAAATATGTGACATGCAGAGATGTGTATAATCACCATAAATGAAACATGATGGAAGATACAAAGAAGTACGCAGGAAAACTTGAACTCCACAGCGTTTTGAAAATATGTTTGAATGTCATAGAGAATAGTTGTTTTCAAGTTTATCTGGAAAGATAGAAACATGTATGACAATTCATTCAAGACATGAATATTGTGAAGAGAGTTGATGTTATCGAGAAATCGATGATATATGCATTCATGAAATTCATGATAAAGTGAAATCGATGTGATTCATGTATATAAGATGAAGTTGTTGTTATTTCTAAGGAAATCATTATGATAATGAAATCGTTGTTCTACTTGTGAAATCGTTGAATGAGTAAATCATTGTTCAAGTAGAAGTAAATCATTGTTTGAGTAAATCGTTGCTTTGAGCAAATTATTGTTTAAGTGAAAGCAATCGTTGTTTAAACAAATCGTTATTTGACTAGAAACAAATCGTTATTTGACTAAAAATAAATCGTTATTTGACTAGAAACAAATCATTCTTTGAACAAATCGTTGTTTAAGTGAAAGCAAATCGTTATAGGTATCAAATCGTTCTAGAAGTGATAGCGAATCGTTACCCCGATCAAATCGTTGTTTCACTTGTGAATCGTTACGGCGATCAAATCGTTGTTTTCCTTAACGAATTGTTACAGCGATTAAATCGTTGTTTTACTTACCGAATCGTTACAACGATCAAACCGTTTTTTGACTTATCAAATTGTTGTAGCGATGGAAATCGTTGTTTTACTTATCAAATTGTTGTAGCGATGGAAATCATTGTTTTACTTATCAAATCGTTGTAGCGATGGAAATCATTATAGTGTAAAGGAAATCGATGTGTACTTAGAAGAAATACATGCTCTGAACTTTAAATGACAGTGTGTGAGAATAACTTACAGATTTTGCTTGGATTATTTCCTGTGGATGAACATCAGAAAAGATTGTTAGAAAAAATTTGTTAAGATTTTTGTCACGTCCCGTCATTTAATATAACTATAAATGCCGGCATGAGCGAACGAGGAATCAAGAGTATAACTTAAACTTTCTGAGTAGAGAATTTTCTTTATCTGTCATGTCCTAGCAAGATTCCATTTAATGAACGTGACCGATATAAAACACGAGAAATTTACATAAAATAAACACTTGTTTAGCGGAAGCTTATTACATAACATTCCTCATTTCAGTCTAAATGAGGAATAAACAAAAGAAAATTGTAGTATTATTACATTCCAACTACTCAAAAAGAAATAAAGGTTGATGACTCGTAGGATGATGGACGGTCCCCTCAGCACATACATCCCTCCCTTAACCTTCATTTTTAATTGGACAACCCGAAAAGATAGGAAGAATGAGCTAACTAGCCCAGTAGAATTCAATTCCTTGAAATAGAAAGGATACACATGTATACTATCAAGAATAGGAACATGTCTACGATAAACACTGAGTGATCAAGACAATGAACACTAAGTGAAACCAATAACACATGTAGAACAAAATAGTATAGAACATGATCAATAACTCAGGAAGATACTTAAGTTCAGTATCAGTCAGGTATTCACACACATATGTATGAGATGATGACTAATCAGGCCGAAAATGATGTATGCCAACATCCAGGTGTCCTCATTGTCCCCGCGCGGCCACTGACAAATTCGGGTGCTCCTCCAAGACTGAACCAGCCCCATTTGCACAGGCATAATTATCAAACGAGTCCAAAGACTCACACTTGTCATCATAACACACTCACTCTGGTAATGGTTCAAGGGTACACATATGCTCAACATGTCTTACACAACAAGAATATTACTTTACTTTCACTGATTTCACAATTGATATCTTTACACAGATCAAAGGTAGTTGGAAAGTTCAAGTTCATAGATATTCAATAGGTACAAGAATCAATTAGTTTAGGAGGTCTAAGAATGATCCAAAGATGGATAGAATGATATTTAATGACTCATCAAGTGGTATAATAGTTTAGAATCCAGAAAATAGAAAAGTCAATCGGAAGAATACATCACGAGGATAGTTATGAAATCTATATGATTGATTGAACCATTCATTTACTAATTCTCATTTAGAGTTGGAGATAATAACATATAATGCAAAAGCCATATTAAGGGTGAACAGGTTTGACTTTTCCTTCAGTAGGAGAGGGCTCCTTGGAGAAGTCATATGTGTGTTTATCATTTTTCACCAGACCTTGGATTTTATTATTTTACTAGGTTTACTTGAATTATGAGATTTTTAGGTAGGCCAAATTGTGAGAGATTAGAAAGATGCTATTTTGATAGAATCGCCAAAATCGCATTTTTCTTCTTCGGAGGGAGAGTGACTTTTTATTGGTAAGAGATATGAATTTTCTAATATTTTTATTGGATTCAAATGGGGGGTACTTCCTTATTTACATTTATATTACATGTAAATAAGGTATGAGTTTGCCGTCTTGCAGGGGTTTTGCTGACACTTCTGGAAGGAAACAGTCCTGACAGAACATACAGAAATCTGGCTATCTCCACAGTATGGCAGTCGAATGTATAATTCGACTGTGGCAGTCGAAGTGTGGCATTCGACTGTAGCAGTCGAATCATGTATAAACTGACAGTCGAATTATGTATAAAATTGGTAGTCGAATTATATGTAAATTGTAGCAGTCGAATTGTATGTAATACTGTAGCAGTCGAATTGTATGTAATTCTGTAGCAGTCGAATTATAGTAATACTGTAGCAGTCGAATGAATATATAATACTGTAGCAGTCGAATTGTATGTAATACTGTAGCAGTCGAATTGTATGTAATACTGTAGCAGTCGAATTATATGTAATACTGTAGCAGTCGAATTATATATATAATGTAGCAGTCGAATTGTGTATAAACTGGCAGTCTAATTATGTATAAACTGGCAGTCGAATCATGCAGTTGAATTACATGTAAACTCACAGTCTGATACTTAACTTTTTAACAGAGTGTTGGATAATCTCACAGTAACTGGCATGATCATATATGTGTACAGGGATGTGCACTCTAGGATTGTAAGGATGATTCTAACCATGTTAAGTTAGAAAAATAATAATATGACTCTTGAAATGCTTTTACTTCTACAACAAGGATTTCCAATGTGGTGTAAAAAACCTGTATGTCATGAACAGTCCAACAACAACTCGATAGTCAAAACAAGAATTAGATAAGAGAAGGAAAAGAAGTTGAATCCTACACAGGGAGTTTCATAGCAAGTCAAGTGAGTAAGATTGAGAGAGAAAGGAGAAGAATTCTACCTTACTGATTAAAGTAGGTTTCCCTCAACACAGAACCTCCCAAAAATAGGGAAAATAAGAGAAAGCTTGCAGCAGTTGGAGAGATCTGATCTATATCAACCGAAGCAAGAGCAACACACAGCAAGTAGCTCCAACCCCAAGATCTGCAGCCCCTTTTGCTCAGAAGTAGCAGCAGGAAACACTAGGGAAAAGAACTCGAAGAAGGTGATAGATAGGGAGAACATCTAGGAGAAGCTCTCCTGGGAAGGTTGGAATGCTGCGTACATGAAGATTTTTATCACCCAAAGCTTCAGGTGCAAGGCACGCAGGCTTACAGGTGTTGGGGTAAAAACCCCCAATTAATCACCCACAGCCACCTGGTCCAAGCATCACCCTACGATTAGCACATGGGTAAAAATGTGTAAGATATCTAACCCACCACGACATAGGCTTACGTTACCCATGATACGTAAGCATATAAGAATTTCCAGAAAAATCCTTCTCGTAATTAGCCCATAAATCAGTTGGTCTAAATATCCTCTTGTAAAACCATTCAAACGAAGTCTATTTGTGTTGAAATTTTAGTCATAAGCTAATGTTATGATTTTACAAATTATGGTGATTTTAGTTTATTTTTTAGAATTTATTTTACATAGGCTGAAAATTGCCCGGAAAATAGTCGCGGTGTCTTATCCTCGAAGTCCGCATGTCAATAAATCCAGATATTTACATTTATATTATCTCCACATTTTTCTGAGAATTATGGTGTTCTCAAATTATTTTTTGTTACAGTTTTCTGGTGTCGCCCTGTCGGAGCGCGCACCTCGGCGTACGACACTGGGGTAACGTACGTCATCCTAATTAAACCCAGATCCTAATTATTTCAATTTAATGACAAAATTAATGTATAATAACCACATTGTTCATATTTTCCTAACACTTTAAATTTTTGGGGTGTTACACTCTCCCCCTCTAAAAGAAATTTGGTCCTCCAAATTTAATAACACATGGGTACTGTTACTGACCTTAAATCAATTTTAGAAAAGCATTAAGCTCCCGACAACTGGTCAAATAGATCGTCAATTCTTGAAAGCGGGTATTTGTTCTTTAATCAAGATCTGACTAGCAGGATAATACTCCTTAAGCTTATTACCCTAACTCAAATGAGTTGCCACTTCAAGTTGGGTAGGTAGTGAAACTGATTGTAGTTCTAAAGATCTAGCAAACTTATAACTCATAAAGGAGTTGGTAGCTCCTGAATCAAACAGTACATGCAGGTTTTGAGTTTACTATTAGTGTACCTTCAATCAGTCCGCCTTCTTGCGGGGATTCAGGCTCTACCTTCTGAATAGCTTGGATTCTCCCTTGCTTTGGTTGCCTTGCTTAGGGATTTGGTTTGATTGGCATACTCTTGATCATTGGACAATCTGGAATTCGATGCTGAGTACTCCCACACTTGAGACATGCACCTAACCTACGCCAACAATTTTCTGCCTTGTGCCCACTAATGCGGCAGTGCTTGCATGCATCTTTGCTCCCACTCGGAGCCTTCCCTATCTCCCTCCCAAATTGTTGAGCTTTGGGGGATTTTCTGACTCAAACTTTCTCTTTCGATCCGAGGATCCTTCTTCAGACTTGCCTCTAATCTTATCCACGGTCTCACTTGCAGCTTCTAATGCCAAAGCTCTATTAACCATTTTAGAATACGTGGAGATCAGATGTGGAGTTAACTACATGATAAAAGTAGGACGCAACCCATTCATGAATCTCTTGGCTTTTAATTTCTCTGTAGCGATGAGGTGCGGAGCATACTTGGATAGTCGAGCAAACTGAGCCTCATACTCTAAAACCGACATCCTTAATTGTCTCAAACCAGCAAATTCATTTGCCTTCTTCTCCTAAACTACCTCAGAAAAATATTGATCATTGAATAATTCTACAAACTCTTCCCAACTAACTTGATTGGAATTCTCTAGGGTAGCTTCCACAGTCTCCCACCAAGCACGTGCATCCCGATCTAACTGGAGCGTAGTTAGACGAACCTTTTCTTCTTCTGTACACTTGATTATTCTGAAGATCCTTTCAATGTCTTTAGCCAATTTTCGGCCTCATCTGGATCCGTACTTCCAGCAAACCTCGGAGGGTCCATGCCTCGGAAATCTTTAAATAGACTTGTCCCATTGTGATTATTATTTTTGGCTACAGCTTCATTACCCGAGTCAAGTCATGCATTGAACTCTCCATTTTCTTCCAATGGGCATCACCACCATCCATGACTAAATTGAAAGATATCTGAAACATCCAACAATACATACATCAATTCCACAATCATCCCACACTCACATTCATCACATACACAATTCAAATCCCCACCATCTCTAACAACAAGTCAAATATTTCATCAAAAAAAATTACCATAACCCCACTAAGATCCCACGGTCTCCACCTTCTAACTTTCCATAAACACAAAATCAAAACCTCTCACTTCACAAATACATGGGGATTTCCTACTGAGAAAGCACCTGCCGTCAGGTTCAATACTTCCTCCTTGACTTGTATGTGGACTTCCTCTGCGTTTGGGCGTATAATCCTATATCTTGCCGTAGCATTTCCATGGATGCTACCAACCTTGGTTGAGCACTCATGTCCATGCTGAATAATTCACAAGTTAAGCATTTTTATAGTTACAGAAATCATGCTAACTAATCCTAAGTTTCTACCCCAACTCACTGGTTATCCCTAGGTTTATCGAACTAAGCTCTGATACCACTCTGTCACGTCCTGTCATTTAATATAACTATAAATGCCGGAACGTGAGCGAACGAGGAATCAAGAGTATAACTTAAACTTTCTGAGTAGAAAATTTCTTTATCTGTCATGTCCTAGCAAGATTCCATTTACTGAACATGACCGATATAAAACATGAGAAATTTACATAAACATAAACACTTGTTAGCGGAAGCTTATTACATAACATTCCTCATTTCAGTCTAAATGAGGAATAAACAAAAGAAAACTGTAGTATTATTACATTCCAACTACTCAAAAAGAAATAAAAGTTGATGACTCGTAGGATGATGGACGGTCCTCTAGCACACACATCCCTCCCTTAACCTTCATTTTCAATTGGACAACCTGAAAAGATAGAAAGAATGAGCTAACTAGCCCAGCAGAATTCAATTCCTTGAAATAGAAAGGATGCACATGTATACTATCAATAATAGGAACATGTCTACGGTAAACACTGAGTGATCAAGACAATGAACACTAAGTCAAATCAATAACACATGTAGAACAAAATAGTATAGAACATGATCAATAACTCAGGAAGATACTTAAGTTCAGTATCAGTCAGGTATTCACACATATGTATGAGATGATGACTAATCAGGCCGGAAATGATGTATGCCAACATCCAGGTGTCCTCATTGTCCCCGCGCGGCCACTGACAAATTCGGGTGCTCCTCCCAAGACTGAACCAGCCCCATTTGCACAGGCATAATATCAAACGAGTCCAAAGACTCACAACTTGTCATCATAACACACTCACTCTGGTAATGGTTCAAGGGTACACATGTGCTCAACATGTCTACACAACAAGAATATGGGGTTACTTTCACTGATTTCACAATTGATATCTTTACACAGATCAAAGGTAGTTGGAAAGTTCAAGTTCATAGATATTCAATAGGTACAAGAATCAAATTAGTTTAGGAGGTCTAAGAATGATCCAAAGATGGATAGAAATGATATTTAATGACTCATCAAGTGGTATAATAGTTTAGAATCCAAGAAAATAGAAAAGTCAATCGGAAGAATACATCACGAGGATAGTTATGAAATCTATATGATTGATTGAACCATTCATTTACTAATCTCATTTAGAGTTCGAGATAATAACATATCAATGCAAAAGCCATATTAAGGGATGAACATGTTTGACTTTTCCTTCAGTAGGAGAGGGCTCCCTTGGAGAAGTCATATGTGTGTTATCATTTTTCACCGGACCTTGGATTTTTATCATTCTACTAGGTTTACTTGAATTATGAGATTTTTAGGTAGGCCAATTGTGAGAGATCAGAAAGACGCTATTTTGATAGAATCGCCAAAATCGTAATTTCTTCTTCGGAGGGAGAGTTGACTTTTTATTGGTAAGAGATATGATTTTTCTGATATTTTTATTAGATTCAAATGGGGGGTACTTCCTTATTTACATTTATATTACATGTAAATAAGGTATGATTTTGCCGTCTTGCAGGGGTTCTGCTGACACTTCTGGAAGGAAACAGTCTTGACAGAACATACAGAAATCTGGCTATCTCCACAGTATGGCAGTCGAATGTATGGTAGTCGAATGTATAATTCGAATGTGGCAGTCGAAGTGTGGCATTCGACTGTAGCAGTCGAATCATGTATAAAATTGATAGTCGAATTATGTATAAAATTGGCAGTCGAATTATATGTAATACTGTAGCAGTCGAATTGTATGTAATACTGTAGCAGTCGAATTGTATGTAATACTGTAGCAGTCGAATTATATGTAATACTGTAGCAGTCGAATTATATATAATATTGTAGCAGTCGAATTGTATGTAATACTGTAGCAGTCAAATTGTATGTAATATTGTAGCAGTAGAATTATATATAATATTGTAGCACTCGAATTATATATATTACTGTAGCAGTCGAATTTGTATAAACTGGCAGTCGATTATGTATAAACTGGTAGTCGAATCACGCAGTTGAATTACATGTAAACTCACAGTCTGATACTTAAGTTTTTAACAGAGTGTTGGATAATCTCACAGTAACTGGTATGATCATATATGTGTACAGGATGTGCACTCTAGGATTGTAAGGATGATTCTAACCATGTTAAGTTAGAAAAATAATAATATGACTCTTGAAATGCTTTTACTTCTACAACAAGGATTTCCAATGTGGTGTAAAATACCTGTATGTCATGAACAGTCCAACAACAACGATAGTCAAAACAAGAATTAGATAAGAGAAGGAAAAGAAGTTGAATCCTACACAGGGAGTTTCATAGCAAGTCAAGTGAGTAAGATTGAGAGAGAAAGGAGAAGAATTCTACCTTACTGATTAAAGTAGGTTTCCTCAACACAGAACCTCCAGAAATAGGGAAAATAAGAGAAAGCTTGCAGCAGTTGGAGAGATCTGATCTATATCAACCGAAGCAAGAGCAACACACAGCAAGTAGCTCCAAACCAAGATCTGCAGCCCCTTTTGCTCAAAAGTAGCAGCAGGGGAAACACTAGGAAAAAAACTCAAAGAAGGTGATAGACAGGGAGAACATCTAGGAGAAGCTCTCCTGGGAAGGTCGGAATGCTGCGTACAGGAAGATTTTTATCACCCAAAGCTTCAGGTGCAAGGCACGCAGACTTACAGGTGTTGGGGTAAAACTCCCAATTAATCACCCCAGCCCCTGGTCCAAGCATCACCCTACGATTAGCACATGGGTAAGAACGTGTAAGATATCTAACCCACCATGACATAAGCTTACGTTACCCATGATACGTAAGCATACAAGAATTTCCAGAAAAATCTTTCCCGTAATTAGCCCATAAATCAGTTGGTCTAAATATCCTATTGTAAACCCATTCAAACGATGTCTATTGTGTTGAAATTTCAGTCATAAGCTAATGTTATGATTTTACAAATTATGGTGATTTTAGTTTAATTTTTAGAATTTATTTTACATAGGGTGAAAATTCGCCGGAAAATAGTCGCGGCAGCTTATCCTCGAAGTCTGCATGTCAATAAATCCAGATATTTACGTTTATATTATCTCCATATTTTTCTGAGAATTATGGTGTTCTCAAATTATTTTTTGTTACGTTTTTGGTGTCGCCCTGTCGGAGCGCGCATCTCGGCGTACGACACTGGGGTAACGTACGTCATCCTTAATAAACCTAGATCCTAAAATTTCAATTTAATGACAAAATAATGTATAATAACCACATTGTTCATATTTTCCTAACACTTTAAATTTTTGGGGTGTTACAGTTTTGTTAATCATCAAAATTATATATAATTAAATAAAATTTATAGGGATGGACTGATCATCAGGAAGAACTGTTGCTAGGATTTTGGGCGATTTGGCATTTGGGAGTCGTTTCGGCGTGGTCTCGCCGCGAGGAAGTCACACGGAGCGGGGGAGACACCGGGTTGTGTTTGGTTTTTGCTTCTTCGCGAAGGTAGGGAGATTCTGTCCGTTTTATGTTGTGAATCGTATGTAATGAATATATGGCTTGTTAATCGCTTAAAGAACAGTAGATATCATGCTAGGGCACTGAGTAAAGCATGAAAAATGGATTTAAATGTGGTTTTGTATGTTTTGGGGGTGATCCGGGGAGAGCATTCCGGCTTAGGGTTCCTGCCTGTGAAGGTGACGGAGCCCCCTGTCGCATTTGAACACGACAGGCCGACCTATCGCGTTCAGGTTATGAATGCGACATATCGGGGAGTTGCGTTCAGAAGGCGACTTTCCCTTTGTCGCAACCACAGTCGAGAGAACTTATTGTGTATGATTTAATGGTACGATTATTCGATTATCGTTAAAATGATATGCATGGCAATGGTAGTGGTGCATTGGCACCCGTAGCGCTCGAGGAGCATGTCATTCATGTGGTATTTACATGGTTTGAGTGTCGTGCATATGGTTTGTGTGTGCATGGCAAGTAGTTCGACATTTATGTTTGTTAGGATTTAATTACTGTGGTTAGTTATGGTGGTTGGGCAATGAGGTTCCAGTGTGAACCTTGCCTCGATCCTATGATATTTTTATAGGTTATTAAGATGATTTAATTAGAAGCATGTGTATGGTTATTAACTGATTATATACTGTGTTATATGGCAATGGAGGTCATGAGATGACAATGACAGACAAGATTGTTATATATATTATGATTTAAGTATGTATGGGTCGGTTAGCTTGGAGGTCACATGGTGACCAGTGATGAGCCAATTATATTTAATGTATCGTGATATAAGTCTCACTGAGGTGTTAAGTAATTGAAGTGGTTTTTGTGCTAGCCGAGTGTGATGGTCCGGCGCCTATTCCGGAATACCTCTTCAGTTGGTACTCCAGGTTCTGTGTGAGCCAGGCACGTGTGTTGTTGTGCTCGGGATTTGTCCCAGTACTATGTGTACCGTCGAGGTCTGTGTCGTCTTCCTGGACACCCTCACTCCTGTTTTTGAGTTGTACGTCTAGCTGTGGGAAAGACGATATTGGGCAACGACTTGTGTGTGTTGTGGTTGTACTTAGTCGCTTGTAGCGCGCTTGTGGTTGGGGGTACGGACACCAGTAGATGTACCGGTCCTCATCTAGTCCTGTGTTTTCCAGTACCTCACTTTAGGGAGCTCGGGCCGGAGTCCCTAAAGGTGCCAAGCATGGACTGCAGCTGTGTGGTCTGCAGATATGGTGTTGGTTGGTCTCCACTGTTCTTTGGCTTGTGCTTGTGGAGCGGCGGTTGGACCTTAGTCTATGACTGTGAGACTAAGAGGTGGTTCTTGTGTTGTGTTGTGGGTTGGATACTGGCATCATGAACCAGTAGTCTGTTCCCGTGTGGTGGCGTCGTTCCTTTCCGAATCGTGCTTTGCCGTTGGTTATGGCCTGTGTATAGTGAGTCATTAGTTGTGGTTCGACCCGTTGTGGTGTGCCTGGTAGGAGGCACAGTTGCACTGAAACTTTGTAGTGGTACCTCGTGGCGGTAGGTACCTATACCCTTCGTGGGTATCTGTTTCTCATGGTACATGGTGTACCAGCCTTTTCAGGTGTTGAGGTGGAGCTGTGCTCCGTGGAGGTCGTATGGTGAGACCTTCCACCGTTGTGTTTACCCTCCTTGGGGTAAGCTTCCGATTGTGGTTTGAGTGTGAGATCGATTGGCTTGCTGATGCCAGTCTTCTTACCATTCGTGGATAGGTTGCCAGTGAAGCTTGTAGCTTAGGCAACCAGTTGTTGTAGTGGTTTGCCTGTGAGGCTTGTGATCTAGGCATTTCAGTTATTGGGCGGACTAGTAGTGTTGTGCTAGTCCTGTTGCTCTTCTTTCCTTCCGAGGACTATATGTGGTTGATAAGTTTATGTTTAGTTTTTGTTTATTATGATTGTTGTGAGCATGATATGGTTGGCTATTCGTGTTTCAGTGAGACCCTTTGGGGTTAAGGTCTCTTTCGTTTTGTGTGGTTTAAGGGTAATCCCTACTGAGCCTGTGACTTGTTGAGGCTCACTCCCTTATAGTTTCTTTCAGGGCTTGCCGTTTGTTGGGTTTGCAGTGGTGTTGCGACAGACTTGTACCACCAGCAGTAGAGTAAGTCGTGTTGTGTGAGCTTGTGCTCTCTCGGGGTATGCCCCAAGTAGTTGTACTCTTTTAATTGGATATGTAATAATGTATTGGGACAGTTGTACAATGTTGTTTACAGGTATGAGCACATGTACTTTCTGTGTCTTATACTGTTGTTGTTGTCATTTATATTCTTATTGGACATTTGTGAGAGCTATCCCTTGTGAGATTTCGGTCCGATTGCAGGAGACAGACTTGGATATGGAGCCTTATTGGGCATAAATATCTAGGGCCGTTACAAGAGCAGTATTCAGCTCGACTCGGTTTGTTTACACCCCTAATCAGGAGGCAAAGAATGCCCTTTTTTTCTTTCCTCTCTCTACATAAGCGCTTCTACTGCTGGAAATCTTGTCTGTCCGACGTCATCTAGTGCTTGAAATCTTAACCACAACACCATTCGATGTGAACCCAATGGTGTGGCGATCTCAATGTTAGAATATTTATATCTTTGAGGTTAGTTTGTTATTATGCCAATTAACTTATTAATTCATATATTATTTAAATTGGTTATTAAATAATTATTAATAAAAAATTAATATATATTAAGTTTTCATCAAATTCTAGATTTAGATAATGGATAAATAAATTACACTTCAGATTTTTTATATAAGTGTTATCAAAAGCCACCTTAATGTATTTATAATTAACTTATCGTAGGGTAGGAGTGCGGATCCTCTCAGTAGCCTGGAGGATAGAACTCAGGCAGTCACATATCCTTAGATGCCACGTGTAGAAGAATTTTGAAAAATCGGGGCTCTCCATCTCTCGGTTACGGAAGTCTCCCAACCGATTTTCCACCTTTCCTGCCTTCTACACCCTCTAGTGCCTAATTTTATTTTTTTAAAATATAGAAAAATAGAAATCGGTCATGATTATTTTTCTTCTTATATTAATATATATATATATAATAATAACATTTAAAAATATAAATTATATATATAATAATATTTACATGTTAATAAAAACATGGACAGTAAGATACATCATAATAAAATCAAATTAATTCATTTAGATTTATCAAAGATTATAAATTTATATCTAAATAATGTCCAATCAATATGAAATTTTAAACACAAGTTAATTAGAATATAATAAAATTATGGTGTGATTTTAGTTTTTTAGAATAAAATTTTATCAGATAAAATTTACTTAAAATTATTAATCGAATTAGTCTCGTTATCCGTACACCAATAATTCTCGATAATCTCATATCTAGAATCAACTTATTTTTTTGAGAATTATAGTGGTCTTAGATCTCAATTTCGTTACTCAAAATTCGATGACGTCTTGTCAGTGTGCATCTGATGCTGGGATAGTCTTGCACGTATGAAAAGAGTGTTGTATGGCGTTGAGACATTCAAGAATCAGACGATCGATTTTGTGCAGAACACATAGATACACTTATACTCACTCGAATACACCTATAATTAGTAGAATGCAACCATACATAGAAGTCATTCTCTATTGGATACAGAACATATGGATACACCCATAATCACCTGAAGTCACCACAATCATCTGAAGTCACCCATAATCACTTGATACAACCATACACATAAGTTATTCTTTGTTTGGACACAGAACATCTAGATACACTCATAATTATCTGAATACACTTATAATCATCTGAATACAACCATACACATAAGTTATTCTCTATTTGGACACAGAATACCTAGATACATCCATAAGCACCTGAATACACCCATAATCACCAAAATGTAACTATACACATGAATTTTCTCTATTTGGACACAAAAACACATGATACACCCATAATCACCTAATATACCCATAATCACATGAATACACACATAATTACCTGAATACAACTATACACATGAATTATGGGTGTAAACACTCTTACATTTGATTTAGAGATACTCTTTTCATACGTGCGCACACTGAGGTTGGCTTAGGCCGAGATGATCGCCGAGTGATCTTGATCGAGGTATGAGTCAAGACGACCAAGCTGAGGAAACCATTCCAAAGTCCGCTTAGCTAACGTGAGATGCATGT
>CM024753.1:30089277-30150911 GCA_014218235.1 Colocasia esculenta
TGACTAAGGGTAGAATTTCTTGAGGTAGACTGCATTCCAAGGGTGCGTTAGCTCAACTCCCTCGGCATCCACTAGCCTATAAGCGTTCCCTGAGTATGCTTCTTTGACAACAAACGGACCCTCCCAATTTTCTTGCAATTTGCTCCTGAAACCTGGTGTTTTTAAGATTTTACGTTTAAGGACCATCTCACCCACTTCGAACTTTCTCTCAAGACTCTTTTGGCATAAAACGTGCAATTCCTGACGATAGACTTGTTCATGGTCAGCCGCTATCATTCGCCTTTCATCTAAGAGTTCAAGTTGTGCCAACAAGGCTTCCCCGACGTTGATCAGGATCAAGTTCGGAATCCAATTGAACTCTAAGCGAAGGACGAAGATCTCATATGGGAGTATCGCATCCGATCCGTATGTCAAGGCATAGGGGGTTTGCCCCGTAGGAGTGCGGACAGAGGTGCGATAAGCCAAAGAGCATCAACTAAGCGATCCGGCCAGTCAGCATTATTATGAGATCTGCATGTTTTCTTTATAATTTTGATGAGAGTTTTATTAGTAGCTTCCGCTTGTCCATTACCTTGTGGATAATATGGGATGAATGATGAGGTTTAATGCCATATTTACCACACATGCGCGAAGCTCCTGTGAAGTAATTGCGGTCCGTTGTCGGTGACGATGTCCCAGGCACGCCAAATCTTGCAAGAATGTTGCGCTTGATGAACTTGATAACTGTTGAAGCTTTGACTTCTATGAATGCTTCTGCTGCTCAGCCCACTTTGTGAAGTACTCCGTGGCGTTAAATGAAGGACTTCTTATGGATTTCTCCGTTCTGTCCGCAAGAGGACCAACCACATCAATGCCCACATGGCGAAAGGCCATGGTGCGATGAGAGGATGAAGAGAAGAGGAAGGAGCATGGATTTTGTCACCGTGTAATTGGCATTTAGCACAGTGACGGACAAAATGGCGACAGTCCTCTTCCATGGTGGGCCAATAATAGTGTCTTAGCAATTTCTGGGCAATTGCTTTACCATTAACATGCCACCACATTCACTAGAGTGAGCGGCTTCAACAACATCTTGAGATTCGATTTCATCAAGGCAACGGGATAGACCCCGCTGAGAGACTTTTTGTACAGAATGCCACCTATGATCTTGTAACGCTCCGAGACGCGACGAATTGCCCGTCTATCGGCCAGAGGTGCATAATCAGGAAGGATCCATCTTTGAGAAAGTTCTCGATATCAAAATACCAGGGATGGCCATCATCGAGGTCGATTTCTGGCTCTTTGGAAAGCGCATTGACCCGAAGGGATGGAGAAGGACGCACGAGCTGAGAGAACACACGGATCGACATGAGAAGGGACTCTTAACCTCTGACAGAGACGGTTTCAGACGACTTTCCCAAAGGAATGGGAATGGAAGATGCGAGGGAGGCGAGGGAATCTGCTAGGATATTTTGGCCCTAGGAGTGTGAACTAAGGTGAGCTTCCTAAACTGCCGGACTACTTTTCGTACCAACTCTTGGTATGGTTTCAGCTTGGGGTCCCGGGTCTGGTACTTGCTAAGGGATTCCGGAGTATCAACTGCGAATCTCCAATAATCCTTAACTCCTTGACTCTGAGCAATAAAGCCATTTTCCCCCCGACTAGGAGAGCCTCGTACTCAGCCACATTGTTCGTGACTCGGAAGGTTAACTGATAGGCGTGCGGAATGACTCCCCTTCCAGAGAGAGGAGGACTGCCCCTATCCCACACCCTTTAGAATTGAGCGCCCCATCGAAGTAAAGCACCCACGAAGGTTCACCATCAATAATGGCTCCTAACTCTCATCGGGAAAACTTTCATCAACGGGGAATATAAAGGTAAGGGGTGGTGGGCCAAATGCTCAGCTATGCATGCCCCTTGATGTGACTTTTGGTTGACATAGGTGATATCAAATTGGTTAAGGAAGCTTTGCCACCTCATCAACCGCTCAGTCAGGACGGGCTTCTCGAGCAAGTACCGAATAGGGTCCATACGCGCCAGAAGTTTCACTTCATGAGCCAAGAAATAGTGCTTCAACTTCTGGGCAACCCAGACGACGGCCGCGCATGTTCTTTCCATGGCGGTGTACTTCTTTCAGCCTCATTGAATAACTTGGATAAATAGTACACGCTCTCTCCTTCTTCTCGTCGTCGTATTGGGCCAAACCGCTCCATTGAATCTTCCGTGGTTGACACATAGAGCAGTAAAGGCTGACCCGGGACCGGAGGAGCGAGAACAGGGGATTAAAAAGATAGCTCTTCAATTCATCAAAGGCCTTCTGACATTTATCGTCCCAATTAAACTTCACCTCTCCTCTAAGCATCTCGTAGAAGGGCTTACAGCGGATGAATGCTGGGAGATAAATCTCCGAATGAACTGGAGTCTGCCAATTAGCCCTCTAACTTCTCTGATATTCCTAGGAGGAGGCATGTCGATTATTGCTTTGCCTTGTTAGGATCAATTTCAATTCCCCGCTTGCTGACTATGAACCCAAGCAATTTCCCCGAAGAACACCAAGACACACTTCTTGGGTTCATCTTAAGATTGTGCTCTCTAGACCTTTGGAGAACTGCCCGGAGGACCTCAGCATGGCCATGTCGAGTCTTTGATTTTACCAAGACATTGTCCACATAGACCTCCATGTGCACATGCATCAGTCATGAAAATTGCCATCATTGCCCTTTGATAGGTTGCTCCCCGCATTCTTCAATCCGAAGGGCATGACGACTAACAGTAAGTCCCCCAGGGTGTTGTAAATGAAGTTTTCTCCTGGTCTTCCTCCGCCAAGCGAATCTGGTTGTACCCAGAGAAACCATCCATAAACGACAACAGCTCGAAGCCGGCAGTATTGTCCACTAGGACATCTATGTGTGGAGAGGGAAATCGTCCTTTGGGCAAGCACGATTAAGGTTGCGGAATCTATACAGATCCTAACCTTACCGTCCTTCTTCATTACAGGGACAATATTAGCTACCCACTGGGATATAGCACAACCCTAATAATTTGGCTTTGTGCAACTTGTCAACCTCCTCTTTGATCTTGAGTGCCGGCTTAGGATGTAACCTTCTCAACTTTTGTTTGACGGCCTTCGCGTCGGCTTTTAGGACCAACGATGCTCGACCAAAGAGGTATCGAGTCCCGGCATGTCCTCATAAGACCAAGCAAATCCGTCGAAAATTCTTTGAGAATAGCTACCAGAGCTTCTTCTTCTTCACACTCAGTTGGCACTAATCAAAACTGTCTTCGGGGATTCTTCAGTGCCAAGGTTGACCTCTTTAGTAGGCTCGTCAGCAGCCATGGTTGGCTCGTCGAACCTCTTTGTGCCATCCATATAGGAGCTCACTGGGTCCTCTTCTCCTAACCCAGGATCTCCCGACTCATCCTCCTCATTAAATCTAGCAGATAGACACCTAGACCGTCATCTTCGGAGTCACCTTCTTCAAAATCTGATTCTACGAGAGCAGGGTCCTCAAGAAAATCTGGCACCTGACTTAACTTAGCACATCTCTCAGCCAAGGCCATAACAAAACGGGCAGGAACTTGCCTACCCTTCTCCTTGCGCACACATGCTGAGAGGAACTAGACTCTCCTAGACTTAAACCAGACTCTCACTAGCCTCGAGACCTGACTCTAAACTAGAATCTAGACCATTTTACAGGACTGCTATGTACAAAACTATGTACAGGGGAAGTGCCCCTAGAGGGGCAAGAGGAAAGGAGCTTAGGCCGTAAAGCGTCAGCCCCTGGCCGAGCGGAAGAGGTTCCAGAGAGGAGGGGTGCTCAATGGAGACCTCAGATTTCCAATTTCAAAATTGGCATTTTTTTTTGAGTCAAGGCCAAGAACCATGAGTTGTTGACTCAAGGTAGCCTCGACTGGCGAGATGAGGACAGGAGGGGACAGAAGGGGATTAGACGCGGGAGTAGAAGGAGAAGGTGGGGAGAAAGGGAGATCAGAGCCAAAGAGGGAGAGGAGGCCAAATGATCGGAAATGTCTTCTATTGGGCATCTTCTTCCTCTTCTTCATCCTCACCTCAGAGCAAGGTATTTCTTCTATTACGGCTCTCCTGGTCCCCATCTGGGTCGGCCCTTGAACAAAATGCTCGCTTAAAGTCCAGGTAAGGGGTTGATACGGTATGAATGGGTCCGATGGACAGGGTCTGGGTGGAAACCTAGACCGCTTAGGTAACAACCTCCTAATCGCCTGGACGCTCTGGGTCTCTCCTTTTTCATCCGTACCCAACCCGCGGCCGTGAACATAGCCGATGTTGGCCATAACTTCCCAACCTTTTCCCAGGAGACATGGGACATGGGGTTCTACATCGGCTTGGGAGGCTGGCCGAGGTACAGGGTAGGGGAAGTCAAAGATAGACATGACTATTTTCTTACCCTTATCCGGAATGAAAAGGTGCGGCATTTGTTCCGAGGTAATGGCATTGAGGTCTCCAAATGGGAATGCTCTTAATCTTGATCACCCGCCCATTTAAAGGGAATTTGAAGCATTGGTGGGCGGTAGAAGGGACCCCTAGGTTTGTTCCCCAAGGACGACCGAGAATGGCCTTGTAGGCCGGTCGACATCAAGGACTAGAAACTCGGTAGACATGGTGACAGGTCCGACTTCTAGCTTAAGAACAATTTTGCCTTTGGCAACCCTTTTGGAGTTGTTTAGGCGGCGATGGTAACAACTTTTCTCCAGGTTCTCTTCTCCTAAACCCATTGCTTAAGGGTCTTCATCGGACAAACATTGATAGATGCCCCGGTGTCGATGAGAGTGGAATCCACCGAAACCCCATTGAGGTTGATGGTGAGACAAAGAGGAGGAACGACACTTGGGGCGGCAAGATCCTTGTCCGAGAAAGAATTTGAGGGTCCTTGGGTGAGGGAGAGATGGCGCCGGTGACCCCACTAGGAGAGGTCATCATTAACCATGATTTTCTGGAGGAATTGGAGAAGAGTGGATTGTGTGATGGCGACCGCCGAATCAAATCTAAAATAGACACCCTTGCGGGCGTCTTATCAAGATGTTGGAGAATATCATATCCGGTGCCAGCCGGAGGTGGAGGCCCATTATCCTCCTCGTCTTGGGATGGCCGCAGAGGTGGAGGACAATCCGATTTCGGAGCGTGACATGCACGGCCTCTGAGACTGGGGACGGATAAGCTGGAGGGGTCTAGAGGATGACTCATCGCAGGAGAAATGGGATAGTGGAACGAGCATCTTGGGAGGACGGATGAGCACTAGGTTCTCTCTTCTAGGATGGCATCTACCGAGATAAAAGGCTCCTGAGACTCGGCAGTGGGACACGGGTACCACTCCTCGAACCTTCTACCCCCCACTGTTGTTCTCTCCTCACAACCCAAGGTCCTAGGTGTATGATAGTATGCACGCTCTCACGGGTTTTTAGAGGAGGGATTGTTGCTTTGGTGGTTGGGGAGAGGTTTACTGAAAATGCCAAGGTCCTTTTTGGTGTACCTAGACTGGCTATGGCCACCTTGACGTCATCCCAGTTGATCCTACCTTGGTCATTCATATCATAGACCTAGTCACGGAAGGTGAAGCAATTGTAGATGAAGTGACCATGGGCCCTATGATATGGGCAGTACTTGGAGGTGTCGACTCTCGGATTGATGTTCTCCTTTGTGGGGGAGTTGATTTGCGTCACAGGACATGAGGGCGAAGAATACGTCTTCGAGAGTCTCAGGGAGAGGAGGTAATGCGACCTTTTGGGGCCAGGTCGGGTGTACCCCAAGGAGGGGGAACAGCGGAGTAAGGCTTGGAGGGGTGAGATGGGAATTGGTGAGGGTTGGAAGAAGGGTTGGAAGGAGGATGGGAGGACTTGTTGGGAGGCCTCAAAGGCTGCTGGCTGCAGGCACTGACAGACTCATTGATGGTCACCCCCTCGGTGGTGGGTGCCGCGGTGCCTTGCGTGCCTTCGGCTTCCCTTCGAAGAAATGTGGGAGAGAAGAGTCCTTGATCTGATTTTCAATTACCCTGGCTCTGTTATAAAGATGTGAGAAGGAAGGGACTCACTTAGCATCAAAATGGAATGGAGCACAGGGGTGGTGTTGGTACTAACAAGATTATGGCTTGGGACTCGGATGGGAATGTCGGCTCTCGAGGCCATGGACCTCCATCGGTTGGCATAAGTGAAAAAGTCTTCGTTCGCCTTCATCTTTTCCGCTACCAAGTCGGGAGTGTAGGGACTTGAGTAGCCATGTATGAAAAGTGTGAGATGAAGCGTTCGGAAACTATGTCAAAGTTAACAAGATCCGACGCGGGCAAGAGGTAAACCACCTCAAAGCCTCCCCTTCTAACGATTGCTGGAAGAGGTGGACTAAGAGGGCCCGATCGTACAGCCACCGATGAGAATCCATAGTGAAGCCGCATAGATGATATTGGGGTTTAGAGGTCCCGTCGTACTTGCGATACTTCGGGACCTTGAAACCCGGAGGGAAGTAAACATTGGGGAGTTTGCAGTAGTTTTGGAGTGAGTGAGGCTTGGAATGGGACAGAGATTCAGCCAAGAGTTTCTGGATAAGACCCTCCGTCTCAGACCGGGACAGGGATCGGATTGAGTGGGGGGAGTGGTATGGATATGAGATGGGTGGAGGAATTGGGGTAGCCGTAGGTAAAGGAGTGGGAGGAATAGGAGTGGAGATAGGGATAGGGGATACCGAAATTCGGGGAGGGGTGAGAGGCCTAGGAGCGGGCCTAGATGAGGAAGCATGGAAGGGAAATGGGATGGAGGGGAAGGAGAAGCCTGCCCGAATGGTATGCTTGAAAGCATGGAATGATATCGTCGGGCGAATAGCGGGACATGAGTTAGAAACTCAGGGTCTTCTGGACATCCTGGGCGTGAGTAGGGTTAACCCTCAGCTAACTTCCTCATTGTCGGCTTGGGAAGATGATTGAACCGACTCCTCAGGCTGGACATTGTATCTATCATACCGACAATCTCATCATTGATGTTATCATCATATTCAAATGCCGATTTGTTAGACATATTAGCAGGATCCAACCAAGTGTCCATTAGCACACAACCTATGGATTTTAGAATGGTTTAAGTTGAAGTGATTACACTGTTTTCAGCAGAAGTATGGATTTCTAACCGAACAACGTTATCAAACAACGTCCCCAAACTTAAAAGATCAAAGTTGTGTATTACTTGGCTTGATTTTAAAGGCCGTTCTCTCAAGTCTCACTTGAACCCCAGTGAGTAGGTGAGCTAGACAAGGAGGGTAAAGGTCCTCCTGCCCCGTACCGTGAGGGAATCCACGAATTTAGGGACTTACAGAGTTTTCCTTGGAGCCAACCCGATTTACCCGAGAGGGAATCCCCGAGTAAAGGTTGTAAACCAAGGAAGGGTGATCCTAAAATGTGAGGGGAGGGCTAGAAGAGGTGAGAAAGGTGACCCCCTAGAGACTGTGGACTGTTTAGTAGCAAACAGTAAGCAAACAGAACGAAAATCACGACAAAACAATCAAACAACAAAGAAAGCATGCTTCTGTGAACTAAACGTCCAGCAGGTTACGCACAGTTCATGATCAGAGATAGAAGGCATGATCGACGGACGCGGACAAAATAAACGTCAAGGACTATGGACGCTAAAAGACACTTAACGGCAGGAACGCTGGACGTTATCTGTATAGGCGGCAAGATCGCTGCCGTCTACCTGGCCGCAGTAAAACTATAGGGCAGAAGCTGGTCCCACCGTGATCACAGAAGAGACTGTGGACGGTTCGTTTCCGCCCCGTCGCCGGATCCCTCGAACGCTCGTGGACGCCGCCGGGCTCTCGTTGGCTGAAGGGGCCGCCGTTTTACCACGTTGACCCTCCGTTGACTGAGTTGACTAGAAGGAAAACGCAGCAAACAAGCGAAACAAAGGAGATTTGGTGATCGCCAGGGCCTTACCTGTGCCCAAGGGTTGCTTGGATCACGTCGGTGCAGTGGCCTCACATTGCGGGTGATGATGGGACTTCAACTTCTCCTCCTTCGGCCGGCCAAAGGAGAAGAGCTCCGTATTCTCCTGCGGGTTGTTCCTGCCAAAACAAAGACTCTATTAGACTCTGGGAGTGTGGTAGATGCTCAAAACGAAGTGTGAAAAAACCCAAAAGGAAGGTCCCGTACCGGTTGCGACTTGAGAGGAGGAGTGGCCAAATGTTATGACCACCCTTCTTCCCTCTGTTTTTGGTTGGGAAACCCCTTTTCTAGGTGTGTAGGAAGATAACCTAGTGCCTAGTGTGAGTGGGAAGGTGTGTGCAACATGCAAGCTAGCTAAAAAGTAAGTAAGAGAAGAGAGAGGGAAGGAGATGTAGATCCTCGTTGTGGGTTGTGGCTCCTTGCAAGGGCTCCTCCAGCTCCAAAGTGAGCCTCCTGAACGTCCCTAAGTGAAGAGAGAAAGGAGAGGATGAAGGTAGAAGGTGAGGTGCAAGTTTCTCTCTCCTCTCTCAAAGTGGCAGCATAAGGACGTCCAGCCTCTCTCCCCTTGGCTCAGAGGGCTCAAAGGGCTATTATATAGACAGTGGAGCTCGGGGTTGGAGTGCCTGGATGCTAATGTGAAGAACACACTTACACACTTGGCAATCCAGCATTAAAGGTCCAACCAATGGGGGAGGCCAAGTAGGATTTTTACTGGGTCAAGGGGGTGCCTAGGGGCCCATATTGCCGTTGGGAACGGCTACATGCGTTGCATGGCCGAGAGAATGGTGCTAGTGGGCTTATATTCCCAGGGTAGTTGCGCAGACCAAGTAAACGGCCTGACATCAAGCGATCCTGCCGCCAACTCCATGCCGGCGTCCAGGGATGTGGACGCCAACTTGGGTTAACGTCCATTATGGTTGCCGCCACCAGTAGTCGGCGGCCATCGATGCTGCCGTCTACATGGGATCCGAGCTGGTCAACAAATGGTCAAACGAGGCTTAATGGGTCAAAGAGCCTTGCGGGAGATGGTTAAATCGCGCGTCTACATTCGGTCCCTATTTGGGCCGAATAGGACTGAAAATATCGGTCTTAAACAATAGAGACCGACTACGTTCAGTCCCTACTCAGTCCCTATTTTGGGACCGAATAGTCACCAAATTTTTGGTCCCTATTTTGGGATCGAATAGAGACTGAATGTAGTCGGTCCCTATATTTGAGACCGAAAGTTTTAGTACTATTCAGTCCCAAAATATGGACCGAAATTTTCAGTCTATAAATCAGTCTCTATTGTGCTTTTTTGTAGTGTCAATGCCCACCGTCAGTGCCGTCGTCACCCACGCCGTCGGTCCCAAGAGACCCCCCTTCGCCACCCCTTGGGACCCAGTCGGCCACCCTGTTTTGTATCCATTCAATAATCCCATATCGATTGTTTTAATTTTATGGATGTTTTAAATCTCTATATAATGGAGCCCCCAGTGGTCGGTGTTGGGCAATTGTCCAGGCGTTCGCCTGATGGGCTCAGATCGGGTCCTATTGGGCTCAATTTTGAGAACAGCAAAATTGAGTTTTAAGTAATTTATTTCAACTCGTTGTAATGGGATGGAGTTAAGGAAGTCATTGCTCGTGTAAATGAGTTGAGTTTGTTTATTGTAAGTTTAAACCAGTCGAGGTTGAGCTCGTTTAGTTAAGCCGAGTTCGAGTACGTGAAAACTTAAATGAGTCGAGTTCGATAGAATTTTGAAAGCTCGACGAGTAACGAGCTGAGTTCGAGTTCATTTTAGTCGAACGAGCCGAGTTCGAGCAGAGCTATAATGCCGCGCATTTTCAGATCTTCGTGGATCCTTGCTTAGCGGGTTTGGTGGCCAGTGTGTGGCCCATTAGTGTGTGTTACAAGTGTTTGTACAAGTTGTGAGGCTTTGTGGCTGGCAGGTTGGGCCCAAAGCACTCACTGGTTCTCTGTTTGTGAATGCCTAGAGTCTGGCGTTGCGTTCTAAACGCGACAGCCCTGAGTGTCGCGTTCTGCTTGCCGACCGAGATGCGGTCTTCGTCTGCATGTGCACTGTGTGTCGCGCACTGGGCGGCATGCTGACGTCGACCTTGAGAAGATGACGCCCTACTCTGTCGCATTCAGGTCGCGACGGAGGGGTACGTCGCATTCCCAACCGCAAACAGTTCATAACCCATGTCGGCCAGACTAAACTGAGCGAGCTTTGTCTGGCCAGGGGGAAGAACTGTTGCGGGGATTTCGGCGATTTGGCATTTGGAGTCATTTTCGGCGTGGTCTCGCCGTGAGGACGTCGTATAGAGCGGGGGAAATGCCAGGTTGTGTTTGTTTTTGCGTTCTTCGCGAAGGTAGGGAGATTCTACCTATTTTCATGTTGTGAATCGTATGTAATGCATGTATGGCTTGTTAATCGCTTAACGAACATTAGATATCATGCTAGAGCACTGAGGAAAGCATGAAAAATGGATTTAAATGTGGTTTTGTATGTTTTGTGGGGGTGATCTGGGAGAGCATTCCGGATTAGGGTTCCTGCCTGTGAAGGCGATGGAGCCCCCTGTCACATTTGAACGCAACAGGCCGACCTGTCGCGTTCAGGTATGAGCGCGAGATATCGAGGTGTCGCGTTCAGAAGGTGACATTTCCCTCTATCACGACCACAGCCGAGAGAACTTGTTGTGTATGATTTAATGGTACGATTATTCGATTATCGTTAAAATGATAGCATGGCAATGGTAGTGGTGCATTGGCACCCATAGTGCTTGAGGAGCGTGTCGTTCACGTGGTATTTACATGGTTTGAGTGTCGTGCATGTGGTTTGTGTGTGCATGGCAAGTAGTTCGACGTTTATGTTTGTTAGGAATTAATTACTATGGTTAGTTAGTGGTGGTTGGGCAATGAGGTTCTAGTGTGAACCTTGCCTCGATCCTATTGTAACATCTTGGGCTTTCCGGCTTTCCGTTGTGTGTGGGATGAGTGGCCTTGTCACGACGGAGGTGTCGCCCGTCCGACAGTCATCTCTGTTGCGACTGTCTTTGCCATCGCGTTCTTGTCGCACCCGGTCAACAGGTCATGACTGCTTTCTGCTTTTGTTGTCTGACGCCTGTCTAAGGGGCAGGCGTGGTAGACTGACCTGACAGTTTGTCGTGGCACCCCGGTTGGGCGCGTTCTGGTCGTGATGGGGGCGACCGTCGCGTTACGGTCGGTAACACGACGCCCCGTCGCGTTTTGAGAGCCGCAGGCTAAAAGCCTTGGCCGGCTCTCCCTTTTCCCCTTTTGGCTCTTTTCCCTTCCCTTCTCCTCTCCGAGGAGGAGAAGGCTCCCCTCTCTTCTCCCTCCAGTGTTTGGTGCTTGGTGGCGGCCGGCGGCTCGTGCGGAGCATGGCGCGGCATTGTGGAGGCGAGGAGGTGGCGGCCGAGCTTGTCGTGAAGGCCCCGTTGGGCGTTGGTTCTTCGTTCTCAGTAGGGATTCTTGTACCCTTGCTTGTTTGGGTGGATTGGGGTTCAATTTGTGGGATACATACTTTTACTGCCTTCTCCATGATCCCCTCGCATGTTTGTGTGTTTGTAGTTGTGTGGGGGACCCCAGGATGTGGCATCTCGGCGGTCGCCTTCCTGTTGGTGTCACGACTGCCGAGCGCGTCACGACACTAGAGGAGACGTCACCCGGTCGGACGCGACCTTATCACGGCCCAGGAGGCCGTCGCAATAAGGGTGTCATGACCCGGCTGCCCGTCGCGACAAGGTTCTTGTCGCGACGCACGGCCTTGTCGCAACAGGGTCATCGCGACCTGGTTTCCTGTCGTGACAAGAGCTTTGTCGCGACCCACTTCCCCGATGCGACTGGCTAGGAGGGCGCGACAAGGTCTGGGTTGTCTCGAGTGTTTCCATGGCCACGGTTGGCGTGTCGGCGTGCCTCAGGGCAGGGTGTGCCCTTAGGACTTCTGGTGGAATGCGGCAGGTTACCTCCCTGCGTTCACTGACGGAACGTGACACCTTCGTGGTCGTGTCCTAGCGGATGTGCTAGGAGGCTTGCGCCTATCTAATGATCGATTGACTATCTGTCAATCGATATTAGAAGAGCGGTGGTTTCTGTTCTGCTGTTAGTGTTCTAGTTTCTCGGGCCATGCCTTGTGTGCCGGTGTTGGCCGACGACCCCTCTGGGGGTTTCTGGAAAGGGTGCCGTGCATGCCTATGCCTACTGGCTTGTCTTGGTTACAAGCCAGCTGTGTTGTTTCTACTGGTGGTTGCCACGCCAGTTCTCTATTCGCCTGGTGCTAGGCACTTGAGGGCTTGTCTGCAAGACAGGTTGTTACCGTTACCTGGGACCCCATCCCCGCGCGCCTATGTCAGAGGGTGTTGCTCCAGGCGGCGGGCGTACTCAAGTCTCGAACTTGGAGTGGTAGGGGAAAATGGTGGGGACAGCGGCTTCTGTCGTTTGTAGAGCTCTCTTAGCTGGGTCTGGGATGCCGAGGTTGTGTAGTGCTCATTCGGTGCAGACCAGCTAGTCCTTCTCACTGCCTCGCTCTATGTTGGCTCCGGAGCCGCGTAGGGAGGTCAGGTGTGAGGCCACAGCTCGGTCGAGTGTGGTGGTTGTGGTGGTTGTGTTGTCCTTTGCTGTGACTCGCTAGCCTCGCTCTACCGGGGAGGTCGTAGGCAGGAGTCAACGGCGGTGAGCTGGAGGAGTGGACGGTGTGGTCCTTCTCTTAGCTGCCTGTGGCAGTGGCTTGTTGTGCTCTTGTGTGTCGGTGTTTCTCATACTGTTCCAAGAATGGTTTCTCGTTGCCCTAGCTTGCATGGGGATTGTAGCCTAGCCGTGTCTAGTTTTATGGGCGTAGTTAGTTTGTCCTCGTGGGCCGTGTTAGTGGTTTTCGTTCTGCAGGTTCCCTTAGGGTCGTGTGTTGACACCCGACTGCTGTTTCTGTAATCCGTTCCATGGTGCCTTTCGTGGTGGCACCGGTAGGTGTAGTTTCCCTAACCTCGTGGAGTGTCCGAGGTGCAGGGTGGTTCTACTTGTGGGCCCTAGACCTTGTGGAGGTCTGAGGTGGCTGTGCCTGTGGTGAGACGTTGCCTCTCACATGGTTATTCGGTGTCTCTCGTGGTGACACCTGGTTGTTCCTTCCCGACCTCGTGGAGGTCCGGGATGTTGGTGCCTGTGCCGTGAGACTCTGGTCTCACGTGGTTGCTCCTGTGTTCTGTGAGCTCCGTTTCTCGACAGGTGTGTGCCGAGGGTTTGGTTCCGTATTGTGTTGCTTTGGCCCGACCCCGGTTGCGGGTCTTGGCGTTGCTCTAATTGTTTCCGCATGTGTTCGACTCCGCTGGTTCTATGGGAGTCATGTTTGGCCTGACCCGGGTTGTGGTCGAGGCGTTTACTCTGTTTCCGCTGCTTTGTAGTACTTTATGGTAGGCGTTTCTTGCTTTACTTCTTTGTAGAGTAGTTTTGCTTCCGCTTTGTTGGAGTTCCTGCTGCTCTGGCTGGTAAGGGACTGCTAATCCCTATTGGGCCTTGTTTGGGAGGCCCCCCCCCTACTCTCTTTAGGTAGGGACTCGCTGTCGCAGGAGTTCGTTGCCAACGGTCGTGTGGCGGTTGTTGCTCCGTGCGTTGCTAGCAGTGTGAGTTGTGAGCGTGAGCATTGTAGTGGGAGTTGAGAGTGGCCTTTTGTAAGTCCTCGGGGTATGTCCCTTAAGGACTACGCCTTCTTTCTATACCTGTACTTTTATTTGGGACATGTTGTACTTAATTTCTTTAATATGTACAGTCTTTCTTGTTATAGTTATTTGAATTCATTGCTTTTCCTCACTAGACTAATTCTAACCCTTCTGAGTCTTCGATTGTGGATGGCGGCACGACCTCGGGGTCCGAGAGGTCGGGTCGTTACAGTGGTATCAGTGCTCAGGGGTCCAAGGAGATTTGTAATGGGTTAATAACTATGGTTGTCCCAAAGAAAGGTACTAGTACGTTGTTGGCCCGTCCGTGTAGAGTTACTTTTAGGCGAGCATTTGGCTCTTTGTTGCAGGTGGCTAGCTTTCCAGCAGGGTCCAAGTGTAATGCTACTGTTGCTGGGTGCGCATGCTACTCCTACGTGTGGTGTGGCCTTCACTGGTGCAGGGTTGTGGTCTGTGAAACCGGTAGAAGGTGTCCTTGCCTTGTTGCAGTCCCCCTTGTTGCTGGGGTGTGTCCTTGTTGGATGTCCCCCCTGTTGTTGGGGTGAGTCCTTGTTGGATGTCCCCCTTGTTGTTGGGGTGTATGCTGGGTTGGCTTTGTTTTGGTCATGTGTGCCTGGGCGCCATGTGCACTGTGCTCTGCTCAGTCGACGTCTTTGCTCGAGCGTAACAGATGCTTTTGTGCTGTGTTGCACCGCTGGTTGAGCGCTGCGACACCTGGTTGTGGTTGTTGTCGGCCTTGCGCTGACTGGTTGTGAACCCTGGTGAGGTGCTCTCGGAGTTCTTCTCTATTGGTTCTGGTGGAGGTGAGGTTTTCCCCAGAACTCTGTTGTGCTTGTTTCTGGTTGTTGCAGCATTGCCCTCTGGTTGAGGTGCATCACTTGGCTGCCGTGTTCTGGTGGTGTTTCCCAGAACTGTTTGTTGTTGTCCTAGCGAGAGTTCCTCTCCCTCTGGGACTACTGTTGTGCTCATTAAAGTCTTCCGCTGTGTTGCCTCGTTGGTTTGAGGTCTCTGTTGTTTGGTTGGTCGCCGTTGCATTGCCCTCGAGGTTGAGGTGCATCGCTTGGTTGCCTGTGTTCTGGTGCGGTTGCCCAGAACTGTTGGTTGTTGTCCTAGTGAGGTTCGCTCTCAGGACTGTTCCGGGCTTGTTTCTGCCAGTTGTTGTGCTACCTCAGGGTTGAGGTATGCTGCCGTTGTGTTGGCCATTGCATTCTAGTGGTTTTCCCAGAACGGCGCCTTGGTGGTTCTGGTGGAGGTTCTCCCAGAACCAGTTGTGTTGCTTCCGCTGTCTGTTGTGTTCTTTCTGTTGGTCGGTTGTTTGGGCTATGTTCTGGTGATGGTTTCCAGACCGGCTCTTGGCACTTTGGGTGGAGGTTTCTCCCAAGCTGCCTTGTGTTTGTTTTTTCTTCTCACTGCTCTCTCTCTCTCTCTATGGAGATGAGCGGTCACTGTTTCCGGTTGGACTGTCTGTTACAGTTTACCTGGGTGCTGGTCGGTCAAGGTGTGGTGCCTCTGACCGTGTGTCTGGTCGTGGTGCTGGCCAGGTTGTCTTCTGGTTCGTTTGCGTGTTTCTTGGCTGCGTTGGTGGGAGTCTGTGTGTCCCCGTGGTCGGGTATTTTGCTTCATTTCTGCACCCTGCATGCTCTCCCAGATGGTTCTGGTGAGTGTAGCAGGTGTTTGGTTGGTTGTGCCTCATGTGTGAGTGCTAGCCTTGTGTGCTGTTTTCTCCCTTGTGTGAGGAAGAAGCCAGTTATGTGCCTTCTTCCTCTGCGTTCGTGGTTGCTCGGGGTGGTGATGTTGGCGGGCAGTTGGAGCCGTGTTTGCGCACCGTGGCGACCTTCGTGGCGAAGGTCCCTCCCTGTTTAGCTGTTTTGAAGTTGAGCTGGTTGCTCCCCTCATGCGCTTTGTTTCCTTGTGGCACGATAGGTTGTGGTAACCCATTGCACTTTCTCTTGTTGTGCTGGTTTTTTTGTTGCCTGACTAAATGATGTAGGGCAGCGTGCCCTGTGTTCTATGTGAGGCAGCACCGTTTTTGTTGATTTGGGCTTGCTTGTGCAGGCATCGTTCCGGGGTGTGTTTTGGCTTGTACATTGGCCTGTGCCTTGGAGGTACTTGTCGTCGTTTGGTGTGTGGCCCTCTTCGCCTGTGGTGGTAGGAGCGGTGCCCTGGGTTTGCGTGCTTCTAAGAGCCAATATGGTTGTTGCGCTCTTGAAGCCGTTAGTTTTTCTGTGTGTTTTCTCTTTTGGGTCTCTGGTGGAAAGTCCCTTTTAGTTGGCCTTGAGTCGTTTCCGACCGTTGGTGCAGTTGCGTACTGCACCTTGAGCATGTTTCATTTCGATTTTTTTTGTGTCCCTGTGCCTTGAGGGTTCGTGGCCGGTGTGGCCTGTTCTACCCTTTGTGGCTTGCAGTTTTTTGTGGCGGCTTTTGGCGGGTCTCTTGTGGAGAGTCCTTTCTGTTAGCCGTGTGGTTTCGGCCGTTGGTGCAACGGTGTTGCATCTTGTCGAGTTTTGGTGCTTGTGTGGCACCATGTGCTCGTGCCCGAGTGGTTTGTTTTCGGGCCGTCAGGAGCCCTGGTGCATTGTGTTGCACTTTAGGTGGTTCTTGGTGCTGGTGTGAGCACCGTGTGTTGTGTTTTTTTTTTCTGATCGTGAGCTTTATGCGTTGTTTCACGAGTTTCTCGGTGTTCGAGCGTTGAGCTTTCCGCCTCTGGGACACTTTGTGCTGGTCGTGCCGTGTGGCTGTACCGTTACCGCTGTGGGTTGCTGCTTTGCCTTGTCTAGGTAGCCCTATCGCTGGTACGCCAGGTGTTGGTCCCGGCCTGTGTTCGAGTTTTGCCATCCGTTTGGGAGCGAGGGTACTCGGTTGGAGTACCATGTTTCAGGTTTGGTTCCCCCTAAGGTCGACGTGCTATCCTCGACCTCTAATGTTGATTCGATTTTCATGTGATTTGTCGACGTCTCGAGCTGATTGGCTTTGCCAACCTCAGATGTCTTCTTGGGTTTTGCCTCTGTGCGTATGGAGCGAGTGTTTTTAGTTAGTTTTTCTGTGGCCACAGTCGTTGTAGCATCTCGGGCTTTCCGGCTTTCCGTTGTGTGTGGGATGACTAGCCTTGTTGCAAGGGAGGTGCCCGTCACGATAGTCATCCCTGTTGCGACCGTCTTTGCCGTCGCATTCTTGTCGCACCTGGTCAACGGGTCACGACTGCTTTCTACTTTTGATCATCTAACGCCTATTAGAGTGGCAGGCGTGGCAGACTGACCTGTCGGGTTGTCGCGGCACCCCGGTTGGGCACGTTCTGGTCGCGATGGGGGCAGCCGTCGCGATACGGTCGGTACCGCGACGCCCCGCCCCGTCGTGTTTTTAGACTCGTAGGCTAAAAGCCCTGGCCGGCTCTCCCTTTTCCCCTTTTGGCTCTTTTCCCTTCCCTTCTCCTCTCCGAGGAGGATAAGGCTCCCCTCTCTTCTCCTCTGGTGTTTGGTGCTCGGTGGTGGCTAGTGGCTTGTGCAAAGCGTGGCGCGGCGTCGTGGAGGCGAGGAGGTGGCGGCCGAGCTCGTCGTGAAGGCCCCGTTGGGGGTTGGTTCTTCATTCTCAGTAGGGATTCTTGTATCCTTGCTTGTTTGGGTGGATCGGGGGTTCAGTTTGTGGAATGCATGCTTTTATTGCCTTCTCCATGATCCCCTCCCCATGTTTGTGTGTTTGTAGTTGTGTGGGGGACCCCGGGATGTGGCATCTCGGCGGTCGGCCTTCCCGCTGGTGTCGTGACCACCGAGTGCGTCGCGACACCAGAGGAAGCGTTGCCCCAGTCAGACGCGACCTTATCGCGGCCCAGGAGGCTGTCGCGATAAGGTTGTCGCAACCCGACTGCCCGTCGCGACAAGGTTCTTGTCGCGACGCGCGGCCTTGTCGCGACAGGGTCATCGCGACCTGGTTTGCTGTCGTGATAACAGCTTTTTCGCGACTCGCTTCCCCGACGCGACTGGCTTGTCGCGATGCCCTACCCGTCGCAATGAGATCGCGATGGGCTAGGAGGCCACGACAAGGTCTGGGTTGCCTCGGGTGTTTCCATGGCCATGGTTGGCGTGTCGACGTGTGCCCCAGGGTAGGGTGTGCCCTTAGGACCTTCTGGTGAGAACGCAGTAGGTTACCTCCCTACGTTCACTGACCGAAGGTGACACCTTCGTGGTCGTGTCCTAGCGGCTGTGCTAGGAGGCTTGCGCCTGTCTAATGATCGATTGTCTGTCTATCAATCGGTTATTAGAAGAGCGGTGGTTTCTGTTCTGCTGTTAGTGTTCCAGTTTCTTGGGCCATGCCTTGTGCGCGGGCGTTGGCTGACGGCCCTTCTAGGGGTTTCCAGAAATGTGTCGTGCATGTCTGTGCCTGCTGGGCTTGTCTTGGCTACAAGCCAGCTGTGTTGTTTCTGTTGGTAGTTGCCACGCCAGTTCTCTGTTCGCCCGGTGCTAGGCACTTGAGGGCTTGTCCGCGAGACAGGTTGTTACCGTTACCTGGGACCCCCATCCCCACGCGCCTGTGTCAGAGGGTGTTGCTCCGGGCGGCGGGCGTGCTCAAGTGTCGAACTTGGAGCGGTAGGGGAAAACGGTAGGGACAGCGGCTTCTATCGTTTGTAGAGCTCTCTTAGCTGGGTCTGGGAGGTCGAGGTTGTGTGGTGCTCGTTCGGTGCAGACCAGCTAGTCCTTCTTACTGCCTCGCTCTACATTGGCTCCGGAGCTGCATAAGGAGGTCAGGCGTGGGGCCGCAGCTCGGCTGGCCTGCAGTGGTTGTGTTGTCCTTTGCTGTGACTCGCTAGCCTCACTCTACCGGGGAGGTCGTAGGCAGGAGTCGCGGCGGTGAGCTGGAGGAGTGGACGGTGTGTCCTCCTCTTAGTGCCTGTGGCGGTGGCTTGTTGTGCTCTTATATGTCGGTGTTTCTCACGCTGTTTCCAAGAATGGTTTCTCGTTGTCCTAGCTTGCACGGGGGTTGTAGCCTAGCCGTGTCTAGTTCCGTGGGCGTGGTTAGTTTGGCCTCGTAGGCCGTGTTTAGTGGTTTCCGTTCTGTGGGTTTCCTCGGGGTGTCGTGTTTTTGACACCCGACTGCTGTTTCTATAATCCGTTCCTTGGTGCCTTTCATTGTGGCACCGGTAGGTGTAGTTTCCCTGACCTCGTGGAGTGTCTGAGGTGCAGGGTGTTCTGCCTGTGGGCCCTCGTCCTTGTGGAGGTATGATCTGCCGTGCCTGTGGTGAGACGTTGCCTCTCACATGGTTGTTCGGTGTCTCTCATGGTGACACCTGGTTGTTCCTTCCTGACCTCGTGGAGGTCTGGGATGTTGGTGCTTGTGTCGTGAGACTCTGGTCTCACATGGTTTCTCCGTTGTTCCGTGAGCTCCGTTGTCTCGACAGGTGTGTGCCGACGATTTGCTTCCACGTTGTGTTGCTCTGGCCGGACCCCGGTTGTGGGTCGTGGCGTTGCTCTAGTTGTTTCCGCATGTGTTCGACTCCGCTGGTTCTGCGGGAGTCATTTGGCCTGACCCGGGTTGTGGTGAGGCATTTACTATGTTTCCGCTGCTTTGTAGTACTCTGTGGTAGGCGTTTCTCACTTTACTGCTTGTAGAGTAGTTTTGCTTCCGCTTTGTTGGAGTTCCTACTGCTCGGCTGGTAAGGGACTAGTAATCCCTACTGGGCCTTGTTCGCGAGGCTCACCCCCCTACTCTCTTTAGGTAGAGACTCGCTATTGCAGGAGTTCGTTGTCGGATGGTCGTGGTGGCAATTATTGTTCTGTGCGTTGCCAGCAGTGTGAGTTGTGAGCGTGAGCACTTGCAGTGGGAGTTGAGAGTGGCCTTTTTGCAAGTCCTCGGGGTATGCCCCTTAAGGACTGTGCCTTCTTTCTATACTTGTACTTTTATTTAGGACATGTTGTACTTTATTTATTTAATAATGTACAATCTTTCTTGTTATAGTTATTTGAATTCATTACTTATCTCACTGTACTAAATTCTAACCCTTCCGGGTCTTCGGATCTGTGGGTGGCTGCACGACCTTTGGGGGTCCCTGGCCGGGGTCCGGGAGGTCGGGTCGTTACACTTATGATATCTTTTATAGGTTATTTAAGATGATTTAATTAGTAAAGCATGTGTATGGTTATTAAGTGATTATATACTGTGTTAATATGGCAATGGAGGTCATGAGATGACCAATGACAGGCAATATTGTTATATATTATTATGATTTAAGTATGTAGTGGTGTCGGTTAGCTTGGAGGTCACATGGTGACCAGTGATGAGCCAATTATATTTAATGTATCCTGATATAAGTCTCACTGAGGTGTTAGTAATTGAAGTAGTTTTTGTGCTAGCCGAGTGTGATGGTCCGGCGCCTATTCCGGAATACCTCTTCAGTTGGGTACCCCAGGTTCTGTGTGAGCCAAGCACGTGTGTTTGTTGTGCTCGGGGTTTGTCCGGTACTGTGTGTATCGTCAAGGTCTGTGTCGTCTTCCTGGACACGCTCACTCCTGTTTTTGAGTTGTAGGTCCGGCTGAGGGAAAGACGGCTATTGGGCAGCAACTTGTGTGTGTTGTGGTTGTACTTTGTCGCTTGTAGCGCGCTCGTGGTTGGGGGTACGGACACCAGTAGACGTACTGGTCCCAATCTAGTCCCGTATTTCCAGAGCCTCACTTTAGGAAGCTCGGGACGGAGTCCCTAAAGGTGCCAGGCATGGACTTGTAGTTGTGTGGTCTGCGGGTGTGGTGTTGGTTGGTCTTCACTATTCTTTGGCTTGTGCTTGTGGAGCGGCAATTGGACCTTTTGTCCGTGACTGTGAGACTGAGAGGTGGTTCTGGTGTTGTGTTGTCCGGGTTGGATACTGACGTCTATAGACACGCGAATTTGGCTCCTCCGTGGACAAATTTCATATTGCGTCATAACGCCACAAATGGCCCTCTTTTTGCCTCGCAAGAGTGTTTTCCCCATCTTTTTGGATCTCATCCACTTCCTTTTCGAGTGCTTCCTCAAGGGGGTCTGGTCGCGTGAGAAGGGGCTCAACGACGAAATAGCAACTATCAAATTTCCATCGCTAATCTGTCGCCAATCAGCAACGGATTAGCGACGACAAAAATATCCGTCGCTAAATTCTGTCGCTAAACATTTCCTTTATTAGCGTCCATTGCAGTCGCTGCTTTTCTGGCAAGCGCATTAAAAGGCGTCCGGAGATGTGGACATGATTTAGGAGCCTTGTTGTGACGGCTTCAGTGGATGGGTTTACGAGCACGTGTTTTATAGAATTGCGTCCAACTTGTTGGACGCGATTTAAAGTCAAAAAGGCTATGCCCGCGAAGTCGTCACACCTAAGGGAGTCACGTCGTGTAATCATGACAAAATCCCTGAATCGCGTCTGTGTCAGAGGATGCAATTTAGAGAGTCAAATCAAAATCTCACGCCAGAAAACAGTGCATTTATGAGCCGATTGCCTCGGGATTATGCATATTGAAATCGCGGCGGACAAGGTGGATGCGATTCAAGTCACGGCGGCCTATCCGGACGCGATTTAGAGACATGACGGTGCAACGATTCCCTGTGTGCATGTCCATGAATTTGACTTCTAAATCGCGGCCTGCCGCCCAGACGCGATTCAATTCATAATCGCGGCTTCCTGTTTGGACGCGATTCAAGAATCTGTTGCCTATAAATAGACCCCCGTGGGTATTGTTTCAGGGTGGCCATTTAGAGCGGCGAAGCCCTGCTGGATTCTCGCCTCAACTCCGAGTTATTCCACGTCGATACATTCTTCTTCCTCGAATCAGACGCCGTCGTCTCCTTCCATTCCACATGCGAGGCAGGAGCGTCTTCCTCCGTCCGTCCAACCGACATCGGCACCGCGCCACTCACATTGGGGAGCACCCCCCCCCCCTTCCCCTTTCTCTCTTTCACCTTTTATTTCATCTCCTCTGGCCCCCACGTGGCCCTGTTATACTCTTCTCTTTTTTTTAACACACACACACATGTATGCATACACACACCCCTACATTTTAGGGGTTTTAAAACCACCATCTAGTAAGTACACCTCCATGTCTTTATTTCATTTATTCTTTATTTTAAGATTTGATACTACACGTGGCTAATCCTCTTTCCTTACTTTTATCTTCTTTTTTGGAAGGTAATCAACGAGAAACGCCCTCTACCCCGCGGCCGGCCGTGTTCGTAGAGGAAGAGAGGGCCCACCACCTCCGCACAATCTCCCGCTTCCAAAAAGGTACACCCGCGATCACTTCTTCCACCTCACAGCCCTCGCGCGTGCATCTCCCTTTGGTGCCACGTGCACATGGCGATCACATTTTCTTTATTTATTGTCTTTTCCACTCCATATCCACACACCCACACTCTCACATATAACACACTCACGATTCACCCCCCCCCCCCCCTTGAAGCATGTTATTTCGCCCCCCAAAAAGGAGCGAGATTTCGGTGTCTACAAATTGGCTATCACGGTGGGACTTCTTTTAGCATTTTCTATTAGATTACCCTCCTCCCTGTGCCCCTGTGGCACTTTCTTTGGCGCCCTCGCGCGTATCTCCCTCTTTTATCGTTCTTTTTACATAAATAAACCATGTTGTGTGTTTAATTTTTGTCTTTTTCTCTTTTATAGTGTATATTCCTGTTTCCTGCCTTTTTCTTGTCCTCGGGTTGCCACTGTAATCGCATCCACTACAGAGGACGCGATCAGTTTTGGTAACGCGGCCAGTTAGCCGGACGCATTTCTGTTTTCTATCGCGGCGGTAGAGGCCGACGCATTTTTGCCAGCAGACCGTCCACAGGGACCAGGCGCGGCACTGACACCTTCTGGGGGTTCTCAGTTCCGTGTCCGTGTGACTGGACGTGATTCTGAAAGTCGCGGCCGCTGTGTCGAACGCGATTCAGAGTGCTGACAGAGACGCGCCCCTTCTGCCATTTTTGTTATAATTGTGCATACAGGGCCATATTGCATTGGTCGGGGACCTCCTTCCCTCATATCCTAGCTCCACACACCTCTCTTGGTGAAGGCAAACTCTCCATTGGGCATTCCGTCTCTTTGGACTAGTGAACCTTTGCAAAGATCCCCGTAAGACTCCGTACCCTGTGGATTCCCTCACGGCGCGACCGAGCTGGCGGTACCCTTCTGTGACCCAGGTTTAGACATCCCATTGCGTGTGAGAGTGATCCTTAGCTGTGCCCTGAAGTATATATCTTTCTACCCAACTAGGAGCTCACCTAGAGTGACACAATATTTTTCAATCTATTTAAATAATTGTGAAACTCCTTAAAAACAAGTGTTAAGCATTACAACTTGTTTGAACCATAAAATCTTTGTTCAACCTTGTTTGCTTATTGCTTTGTTAAAAATGGACCCATATTATCATGCCGATTTTTATCATGAGGGTTATGAGGATAACGTCACATCCCTGTCTTTCCAGTCTCATGTCGGTCCATTTCACCACCGTGAGGGACAACCTTTCACTTCCCACGGTTATGTGCGCACCTCCGCGCACTAGCCACTCTGATGTCCCTCCACATCTACCTCCGATTAACACCCGACAAGAACCTGTTCCCCACCATGATTCCACTGTTCAGCATGTCCTACATGCCATTGATCAGCTCACACCTCAACAACTCACTTTAATCCAATCTTTGGTTGAGGTGTGACTCCTGCTGCGACCTCCTCCCTCTCCCTCTACTCTCCCAGGCACCCGCCTTTGTACATTCCGACGACTTCGCCACATACCCATGTACATCCTTCATCATCTCTGCCCCTGGCCATTTGCACTCCCGTGCCCCGGTCCGTACGGACCGTCCCTTGAGAAGTCCCATTAATTCACGGCCACCCCCATGTATTTCCTCACATGCCCAGCGGCATCCACTCCTCTCCAAAATTCTCTTCTCCAGAAATTGAACAATCTGGAGGAACAAATAAATAAGCTTTCAAATTCTAAGGGTGGCCCCGTTGCCGCCATGCCGCTCTCCCAAAAATTTATTTCATCCTTTGGAGATGTCGTCGTACCGATTGTACAATGGGGCAGGGAACCCCTATCTTCATGTCAAGGAATTCCTTTATGAGTCCTCTCGCTAGCAGCGAGATCTTATAACCTTGGCATATCTGTTTAGAAAATCTCTTGATGGCCCTGCGCTCGAATGGTTCTACTCTCTAGAGCCAAGTGAGGCAGGAGAGTTTCCGCCCAGTGCACAAAAAATTCCTTCAGAGATGCAAAGACCGCGTCAGCCCTTATCTCTCTATCACGGATCTAACATCCGAGAAGATGGGGACCAACGAGGTCTTTGTACAATATGCTGACCGTTGGAGGTCAATGGCCCCAGAATGCAGCATGTGCTCTCGGAGTCAGGCAATTCAAACTAATCATTTTTTACTCTACTCCGAGGTTCAGGCACATCTTGGCCATGAACCAAATCGAAACGAGGAAGAGCTATACGAGCGGGGACGTTACATCCAGACACATCTAATGGACTCCCCGATCGTTAGCTGTTTGATCAATTAATCTGAGAGAGAACAATCAGTGGATGCCATCCACCACTCCACCTCACCACTATACACCATCCACTTCTTTTGCACAACCGCAATCACTTCCCATTTACCGCAACATGCCTCCACCCAGGCGTCCCACTGATTCGTCCTCCTCGACCCATCAACCTCAACGGGGCCCTCGATGCCCCCATATATGAAGAAGCTTCTGAACCTTATGTTGCACCTGCTCCGGCACCCGTGCCAGTTCCCATGCCTCCACCACAACAACCCCAACAACCTCCACTTCCACCACAGCCTTTTCTCGGGCTGAGGTTGCCTACATCCAACCCCTCCAGGAAATCGCTTGGTGCTATGACGATGAACCCGCCCAGGTCATGTTCGTACGCCATTTACCTACCCCTCCACTATCATCAAACCCTCCATCATCAAACCAACCATTACACCCACCATTAACCAGTCATTACACCTCCCACACCGCAACACCTTTGGCAGCCGAACTCGAGCAACCCCTTACTATTACACCCATTTCGCCTCCACCGGCCATGCAGCCTTTCATTACACCTCCCTGGCCATACAGCCATCCATTTCACCCACCATATCTACCCTCATTGAACGGAGCAGGCGCAAGTTTTTAAGGAGCAATCGCCGAGTCAGCACAAAGAAGGAAGTCCCGAGACCGGGCATGTTTTTAAAAATCCATGATTATATTCCTCGCTGCTGGTCATTGTTTCCTACCAGGCACATTTCCTGAGGGGAAGGTACCCTCCTCCAATCATGGCCGCCAAGAGCCTTCTAATCTATGCTAATCATACCGCTGTCAACCGAGTCATTTTACGATACTCATAGGGAATCTCTCCCTCTAGGCTCTCATGACCCCTCACACCGTTCTTGTGAACCTTCCACTCTAGTGAAGGGGTCAGCTTCTCAGATTGTGCTCACACATTCCAAAGCCAAATCCTTGGCACAATCTATTGCTCAAGGGGTTGTGCCCCTCTCCATATCACATGCTATACAATCTTTGGGCATGATCCCCTCGTTGTTGCTTCCAACTCTTTTGGCGGAACTCCCCACATTTTCATTAAACCACATTCCAAGGGAGTCACCACTCTTGAAATTCCAACTGAAGCTAGCGATTCTTTAATCCTTGAGAGCTGTTCAATCCCAAGGAGAAGAGCAAGACCTTCTGCCCGCTGGGCACATTTTGTGAGGAGATATCTGGGGTTAGAACGCGCCGACCCAAGTCAAAGTCAAAGTGCCGGGCAAGGCAAAGACCAAGGGGCCCCCCCCTCCCTCTTCTTCATTTCAGTCATCTTTTGTGCTCCTCAGCACCTCTCCGTGGGTTCTCTACATTCCCTCCCCACGGGAGGTATTTTATTTTCACCTTTTGTATAATCTTACTCCTGCACCGGGCATCACGCCCCTTTTTGTATCCCTCATTCTCCCTCCCATGCCCCACGTGGCACAACTCCTTCTCGTGCCCCACGTGGTACATCTCCTTCCTGTGCCCCATGTGGCACATCTCCATTCTGCACCCTACGCTGCGCACCTCCATTTTTGGCCCCTCGCGGCCCGCTTTTTCTTTCCTTTCCTCTGGGCCATCCGGATTCTTCTTTTTCAGGGCATCGCCCCTCCTTCTTCTCCAAACCCCTCCAGCCCACACCAGTCTCCAAAATCTTTCCTCCGCCTACTCTCCTCTCCATTTTCAATCAGGTCCTTCGACCCTTTTCACACACTGCTTTCGGGTTTTAGCCCCCACCCGTCATTTTAATTCCAAACAAAAATGTGAATTCTTGTAGACTCTGAGTCTCGCCCCAACGCGGGGCATTCATTCTCCTTTACCCTCCAAAATCTTACTATATTTTAGCAGTGTCAAAATTCTAACAAATCCATAAAAGACGAATATTTCAACATTGCCATGCTATCGCGACATTTTTTTGTTATAAAAATTCCGAGCCAGGAGCCCGAAATTCCCTCCCGGGTTATTGAGGATTGCCCTTAGCACAGGCACTTGCACCACTTCATGGCGCCCTAAGCCAATTGCTCCCGGTAGACACCGCCATTGTCACAGCCACGCTTGAAAGGCACAAATGTCTGCTTCTCCCCCTCTTTCGGCCAAAGTATTGGTAGTAGAAGTAGTCTGGGCAAGACAACCAATCTGAAGCACATCCCTCAAAGAGGACGTCCTAATGCGCGAAAATCAAATGACCAATCAAAATCCAAGTCAAATGCATGTCAAGAGTGGCAAAGTCCCCGTGGAGATCCAAATGGACCTGGTCGTATATGCATGCAAAAATCAAATCAATCAATCATAATAGGCATGGCAAAGATGTGGCAAAGTCCCCGCAGAGATCCAAATGGACCCGTCGTACACATGTCCCTACAATCAATTGGTCATCACTCAAGATTCCAAAATAATTCAAAAGCCCCAGTGCTTAAATGAGATAGAACCTTCTGACGGTTGTACCAGGAAGGGAGCCAACCCCCAACTCTGTAGGATCGAAAATAGAATGGACCAGATCTAGAAGGGGGGGGGTTGAATAGATCTAGGTCAAAACTGCGAAGCTTAGCCAATTTAAACAGATGTTTTGAATCAGAGTCAACTTAGAAAAGCAATTCACAGATCTGATGAGTGATTGTGTGAATTAATGATTAAAGTGTGTGATCAAGTTGATAGAAGTGTAAGCGAAAATCTTATGCATACATCTAGCACAAAGTGAAATGAAATCACACAGATCAAACCACTGCACAGGAGATTTTTTAGTGTCTCGGAAATCACACCATGTGATTCTTACATCTATCCCTCACACAGTGAGGCTCCACTACTTAACTTGAGTACACCACACACTGGGGCTTGACAACTCCAACACACTGAGTTCAACACCTCACACACAACCTTTAGACACAACCACTCTAGAAACCTGAGCACAACTGCTCAACCACAACCTGAGTGCGACAACTCAATACTACTGAGCACAAAAGCTCACAACCACTTTCTAGATCAAAACAACAAGATCCATCCTCTAGCAATGATCTGATCTATGAAGAGTTCATTCAAAGAGACTGGTGCAACACTTTTATGCAACTCTCAAGAATGACTCAGAAGAGCTAAGGAGAATTGAGGAATTTAAGATAGAGTCCTTGTTCTTCAGAAGAACTCCCTGTAGAAGACTGAATTGAGAAGATCCGTGAATCCTTGAGTCCCTGGGCGATGCTCTGCAACTGTGCCTCTGGATCTTCCTTGAAGTCTTCTTAATTGACTGCTTCTACTTGATCTGCTCCCTCGGAAGTGATCTCACTGCATCTTCATGGATCAATCTTCACTTCTTGTGCTTGCAAGGATAAGAATTGGCTTGCAGCAGCACAGGGAAGGCAGGAACGGGGAGGAGACCTCTTCTTGCCGCCAAAGAAAATTTTATGGAAGGCTCTAAGGTGTTCTCACAGTTGGATGGCCAATAAAGGGGGTATTTATAGCCCAACATGGCCAAAAGTACCCTTGGGGTACGTGGGCACATGATCCAAGGCCGATCCAAGTGATACCTAGAATGCCACGTGTCCAGGTGGGACTTAAGATGAAAATGTTGTCGGAGTGTGTCGACACAGTCACTGGGTGTGTCGACGCACTGTCCCAATTCCACAAAACAGGTCTTCTGGGAGATGGCTCTAGTGTCGACACACTCACTGGCTGTGTCGACACACTGTCCCAATCTGGAAAATATGTCTTCTGGAGATGGGATCTAGTGTCGACACTACTTGGGACTGTGTCGACACACTTGACCTTATCTTCATGACTTTTCCTTAGGTTGATACCCAGTGTCGACACCAGCAATGGGTTGTGTCGACACTACCCTTGCAAGAAGTTTGTGTCCATGAGAAATAAACACATAAATCATTAGTCCAATGTATTTTCATGAATATATATGATAAATGTGTTTGGAAACATACTTTTTGAATATTGTTATTACATGTGTGATGTATTTAACATGTTTCATTCATTATGCATTAAAATCACAACTTGTCATCATCAAAAATGAGGAGAAATGTATTAACTTTACACTCACCCCACAATCTCCCCATTTTTGATGATGGCAACATTAAGTCTACATGAAGGTTTGAATTTTAAAAAGATGTGATTTTAAATACACACTGAATGACAATAAACACATGTTTCAACATTTTCATTCACATTCATCAAAGGCCATTGAATACAATTTAGCCATTTAACAATTTTCACACTCAAGAAACACAATGTTACTAATAGTCAAGTCTTTCCATAAATGGCCAAAAAATGATACAGAGTTTGATATTTACAATCATCCATTCAACCATTCACATTCATAACCAAGATGTTCCTTCTCATTCAACAAAATTTTTCATTACAAGGATATTTCTTCTCCCCCTTTGACATCATCAAAAGACAAGATCCATCAAGAGGATGGAGGTGGAGGAATAGGAAGAAGGATGGACTCTATAGTCTTCAATCTTGACTCCATTGCAGCAAGGTTGAATCTCAACTGAGTCTCCATGGTAGAAAGTCTTGTGTGCAGCAATTCTTCAACCTTTGACTGTTGTCATACATGTTGGACTGAAAGGCAGATAAATCAGCTGAAACTGGCTGAGAGCCTGAAGATGAACTTGGAATGCTCCATGCCTGTTGAGGCTTCGGAATTCACTCTTTAGGGTAGACATCTCATGATCTATGTGAGCTGATAAATTTTTCATGCCTTCCATATCATCAACGATGTGTGCAAATGAAGTCTAGTCTTAGATATCTGTCGCTGCTTCCTGACTGTTGAACAAATTCTTCTGAGAATTTACTAATATCCCTTTAAGGACCTTTTCTAGCTTGTTCTGATGTTCCTTTAACTGAAGGGATGCATCACCCAAATACCAATTAGCCTGTTAACCTTTGGGTGGCATGATCAGCTGCTTCCTTCTGCTTGATAAACTGCATTCACAAGTTTTCTCCAACCTTTGAATTCTGAGCTCAAAACTCCTCTGACATCTGTAGGATGGAAGATGAGATAGTATCAAATTTTCATTCAGAAAGGAGTATAGCTCTGGTGGAACAGAAGGTCCACCAGTAGAAGTAGAGACTGATGCTTGGTATTGTGGAGTGAAAGAAGGAGGGTCCATTTCAGGTAGAAGTGGTGATGAGGCATGAAATAGAGGTGTGTGAGGGACGTCCTGAGGTATAGGTGCTCCAATCTCATTGGGAGGTTGGTCCTCTTGATAATGTGGAGGAGATTGGCAACCTCAGAAGGTGGTTCTACACCTAGGAGCCACTGGGGCCTCAACAACTATAGGACCTCTTCTTACTTGATCACCTTCAAGTCTGAATCCCATGAACTTTTGCAAATGCTTGAAGCAATAAATGTTGAGTTTGAGATTGACTAGGCTTGCTCATTCTCAAAAGATACTCCAAATGCTCAAAAATTGGTGTAAGATGAGCAGCATAAGGCAGAGATCTATGTAGATCCTTTCTTGTAGTTTCACCCATAATCTGGTACATGATCACATGCAAATTGACCTTTATCTCTTTCTTCATGCAGTATATGATGAACCTCTGTATGTCAGTGAGCCTATCTCTTCCACCACCTTGAGGAGTGATAATTGTGGTTAGAATGTGGTGGATAAGCCTTAATACAGGTGGGAATGTGTTGGTGTTGAACTTGGTCACATAAGTCTGCTTGGGGTCTGACTCAACAGCTGGGAGTCCAGTCAGCAGAGAATAGGCTTCATGAAGGTCAAACTCAAAGTCATGGTAATCAACGCCTTCATTTGGAATTCGAAATAATGTAGCAGCTAACTCAGTAGGCAACTTAATTAATACACCCTTGACCTCAGATTGGTAGCCCACAGGTGTACATTCCAAATTCAGATAGAACTCTGTACTACCTTGGATATATGGTTCTGAACTCAGATATGAAGGGCAACCAAGATTGAAAATTGAAGAACTGACGCACTTCTGGGAAGGTAGTTGCAAGCCATTGTCTTCAAGGTCAACAACTCTAGATTTCATGATGGATTTCCCTTCACTAGCCAGTTTAGAAGGGGTTGCCTTAGAGGGATGAGATGAACCAGATGAATTTGAGAAGATTCCTCAGAGACTTCAGGAGAGGAACCAATATCCTCCTCCTAGGGTGTGCAGATGTCCTCTGGGAAGGACCTCGACTGGAAGAGGGTCCCTAAACCTCTTGATGGTGTAGGAGATGCAGATGAAGCACCTGGCTGCGCTGCAGGGTCATGCCTACGCTTGCTTCTCCTCTCAGTTGGTGGTTCTTCAACTGCAATGGGCCTGGCAGTCGCCCTAGAACGAGCACCACGACGAGGCATTTGCTTGCGAGGCATAGTTGCAGGAGAAAAGGAAGAACAGGGATTTCGGAGATGGTGTGAAGAAGATGGAGACAGAAAGTTGGTGGGAAGAGGGAAGAAAGATGATCTCTTGTCGTTTGCAAAGGTTCGTGGCGGCTATCGGTCGACCTGGGAAATAAAAGGGGTTTTAGGGTAAAATAACCCGCAGGACACCAAGTCCCAAACGGTGCCCAAGACTTGAACCGCCTAGAACAGCCTATTGTCGACACATGAGATGGGTGTGTCGACCTGGGCTATGACTGTGTCGACACATAAGGAAGACTGTGTCGATCTAGCCTGAAGAAATATTGAAAAAAAGAGCATGAGAAAAACTTTGTAAATTATGGAAATCTTTAAAATGATGAAATATGGATGGAATCAACAACAAGGATTTTTAAGAAGCCAAAGAATTCATTTGTCATATTTGTACAAAAATCCAACAATACTTCAAGTGTTACACAACAACCTACAGGATATATTCATTACGTGACTTGAGTCATTAAAATGATAGTTTGAGTGATATAGGTGTGACGGAACGCCTCGGCCAAGCCCGTTAAACCGATAACGTACTTGATCCGAGTCCGCCTCCCACGAACGGGCCGAAGCCTCGCAAGGGATACCAAACTACAGTCCGTGTAAACACAAGGAACACACCATTTCACATAAATATTTCACAAGTTTACATAGCCATAATCTCAGAAAAACTGAAAGAAAGTACAAGAGCCCTGGGGCATATCCCGAGGTACAATGAAGAAACTAAACAGACTAGCTACACTACACTGTTGGAGCTGCTACTACACAGCTGGAGGTACTGACCTGCACCGCTACGACGCGGCTCTGAACTGGACGATGGTCGAGAGACGTCTTCCTCGCTCCCACCTGTGGGTAGGGGTGAGCCTCGCTAGTCACTGGCTCAGTAGGGAACTCCCCCAACACCGAGCAAAACCAAACCACAGTACGAAAGTAGTAAACAATATCAACAATTTATAGAACAGCTAAGCAGGATATAAAAGCTGTAAAAGTACCACTGCTTGTCGACTATGAAAAACAAATGTAATAATTAAACGGCAAACCCAAACAAGTGTACGAGCTACAGTAGAGACCGCCACACACGAGTCACGTGAACTGGTTCGCGACACTAGAAACTGACTCGGACAAGCTAAACACAGGACTACCTCTCAGTCTCGCAGCCACGGACGAAAGGTCCAGCTGCCGCTCCACGTGAAAAGTCAAGCAACTGTGGAACCAACTAAACACCACCACCTGAGAACCACACGATCACAGGGCCATGCCTGACACCTCTAGAGACCCTGGCCTGGGCCCTCTAGAGTGAGGCACTGGAAAAGGACTAGCTGGGGACCAGTGTCGACTACTGGTGTCCGTACCCCCAACTACGAGCGCGCTACAAGTGACTAAAGACAAACACAAGTGTCACTGTCCCACTGTCATCTTTCCCTCAGCCGCACGTACAACTCAAGAAAGGAGTGAGGTGTCCAGGTCAGATGACACAGACCTCAACGGTACCACACAAGTACCGGGACAAAGCCCGAGCTAACAGCCTGCTCACAAAGAACCTGGGGCACCCAACTGGAGAAGTAACCACGGTAGGCGTCGTACTACTTGCCACGTACACAAAACCACATGCACGTCACACACAAACCATGTGAAGTCTCACGTAAACTGCGTGCACTGGTAGTTCACTACACGTGAACACCACTCAAATATGTAAAGAAACAACCAACTTGCGTACCCAGTACACTAGTCTCAGAAACCTCGTGCACCGAGTGCACAATAGGTGCCAACGCACCACTTGACGTTGTTAAATACCGAATATGCAATTATTTAAACAGTAGCATGCTAGCGTCCACATCGATTGCCTCTAAGGATGAGTAAACGACAAGTTATCTGGCCATTTATCTCCTGGCTGAAGAACCTGGCGTCACACGATGTTGACGCCAAGCTCCTCGACCCCATTTCCCTGCAGAAACCCTAAACCGATTCTACAGGCATTCCGAATCCCGAAACCATCGAGAAAATAAGAAGAATACTTCCTCTAACATGCATAATCCCAACAACCCAAAACAACATGCTTCATTTGCTAAATTACTCAAACCACCCTTATACCCCCCATGGACACCATGACCCGACATCACCATTTTCATGCAGATTCATGTTTTCTATTACATTATTATGACCTATAGGAATTTACAAAGGGTCATTCCCTACCTCAGCACATGCTTAACCTCCCGAAATCTCCCAATCCACACCGAACCCTCCACGAGCTCCCACGGGAATCACGCCTCACATTGGCGTTTCCTCGGGCGATTCGTCACCGCCACACAGTTCCACGTTCCTTTATTATTCTTTTACAAAAATTGAAAGCATTAGGGAAATAAGAGGCTTGAAATCCGGGCAAGGGAGAGGGGAATTGAGCTGAGGGAACTGCTCTCGGGTAGACTATATTCTGCAGGTCACACAGGTTGGCGTCAACCCTAGTGTCACCAATCAGACCGCCAAGGCTAGACGTCCATATCCCCTATCGCCAAGTTCATGTAGAAACGTCAATTATATGGACGCCAACTAGTCAACGACCACACTGGCCGCCAACTCCTACTCAACTGCAGCAGGTCTATTTTATCTCAGGACCCACCTGCACACACCTGCACACACACACCACACGACTACACCACACTGGCCTCACAATGGCCTTCACAGCCATTACACACATGATCCGTAAGGATCCGAAAACATGCGACGTTACTTTACTATCATCTAAAAAGAAAATTTCGACCTCGAAATTCTTAACATAACTCAACTTAAACAACTTGAACTTAAACAACTTGAACATATACATTTACAAGTACTATCATCTAAAAAGAAATATAAAAGCTCATTCAAACAGATAGGGATACCCTTTAGCCATCTCCTCGGCTAACTCCCAGGTATCCTCACCACCCAACCTATTTTCCCATCTCACTTTAACTAGCTCAATTTCTTTATTCCGCAACTTCTTCGTCTTTCGATCTGTGATCTACACCGGATACTCTGGCATGGTCATATCCGGCCTCAGGTCACCACCTTGATATCTGATTATTTGAGCCGGATCCTCAATACATTTTCTTAACATGGAAACGTGGAAAATATCATGCACATTTGCAAAATCAGCTGGCAAATCCAGTCTATAAGCCGTCTCCCCAATCCTTTCTAACACTTGAAAGGGTCCCACATATCTCAGGCTCAACTTTCCAGTCTTGACAAACCTCATGATTCCCTTACTCGGAAAACTCTCAGGAAAACAAATATCCCACTCAAACTAAAGTGGTCTTCTCCGATTATCTGCATAGCTCTTTTGTCTACTTTGAGCTGCCTGCAATTTTCCTTAATAAGCTTTACCACCTCTGTGGTTGCTGAATCATTCAGGACCTATTAACTGCCTTCTCCCACTTCATGCCAGTTCATTGGGGTTCTACATGGCTTCCATATAAAGCTTCATACGGTGCCATCCCAAGACTGGTATAATAACTATTATTGTAGGCAAACTCAATCATTCCTAATGAGCTCCCATATATTTCCCCAAACTACAACAAGCTCGCAGCATATCTTCAATTGTCTAAATAGTCCTCTCTGTCTGACCATCCGTCTGGGGATGATAAGCGGAGCTATACCTTAACTCAGTACCGATTACTTTCTGCAGACTTCTTCAAAAATCAGAAGTAAACCTTGGATCTCTATCAGATACAATAGTCTTCGGAATACCATGCAGTGGAACAATTCTATCAACATAATCTTTGCTAATCTGTCCACTGTCCAAGACATACTCACTGCCACTAATCTGCATACCTTAGTTAACCTGTCAACAAAGACCCAAATTCCATTATGCCCTGAAACTGATCTTGGTAAGCCTGCCACAAAGTCCATGGCAATATCATCCCACTTCCACTATGGAATGGGCAACGGTTGCAACAAACCTCAGGCTTCTGATACTCTGCTTTAATCTGTGACAGATAGCACACCTTGCAACAAACTCTGCTATTTCCTTTTCATAAGAGGCCACCAGAAATGCTTCCTTAAAATCATGGTACATTTTAGTACTACTCAGATGGATAGTGTACCTAGATTTATGAGCCTCTTCCAACACTCGCTGCTTTACCTCTCTTTCAGCTGGAACAAACAACCTGCCTCTGAGCCTAACTACACAATTATCATCAATGGTAACTCCATCCATTTTCACAATTTCAGCTAAATTTACATCTGCTCTCCGAGCCTCAACAATCTGCCAACACAAAGACGGCTCTACAGCACTAGCAGCTAGTATTGCCCGTCGCTGACTATTGGGCACATACAAGGAGTTCTCCACTACCTCTTCATAGAGCTTCCATTCTTTAATCATCATCAAACTTACATATGCCTTTCTGCTCAAGGCATCTGCTACAATTGGCCTTACCCGGATGGTAAGCCAAACTGAAATCATAATCCTTTAAATATTCAATCCATCTGCGCTGGCGAAGGTTCAAATCTTTCTGCGAGAAGATATACTTCAAACTTTTATGATCCGTAAAGATCTCAATTCTTTCGCCATACAGATAATGCCTCCATATTTTCAAAGCAAACACAACTGCTGTCAATTCCAAATCATGAGTGGGATAACTCTCCTCTGCCGGCTTCAATTGCCTAGATGCATAAGCTATCACCTTGCCATGCTGCATGAGCATGCTCCAAGTCTCTCCTTGAAGCATCAGTATACAACACAAAACCACCACTCCCTGCCGGTAATGTCAATATAGGTGCTGATGTAAGCCTCTTCTTCAATTCCATAAAACTTTTCTGACATTCACCGGACCACACAAAAGGCACACCTTTCCTATTCAACTTAGTCATAGGTGCCGCAATCTTGGAAAAATCTTGTATGAAGCGCCTACAATAACCTGCCAATCCCAAGAAGCTTCTGATTTCAGTTATTGTCCTAAGCACTTCCCATCTCATCACTGCTTCCACTTTACTTGGGTCTACTGCTACTCCTTTAGCTGAGATGACATGACCCAGGAACTGAATTTCTTTTAACAAAATTCACACTTATTGAATTTAGAAAACAATTGGTTATCTCTTAACAATTACAAAGTAAACCTCAAATGAGCCGCATGCTCCTCTTCAGATGCTGAATAAATCAGAATATCATCTATAAAGACCACAATGAATTGGTCTAAGTACGGATGAAAATTTCTATTCATCAGATCCATAAAACCTATGGGAGCATTAGTCAACCCAAATGGCATAACCACAAATTCATAGTGACCATATCTGGTTCTAAAAGCTGTCTTATCTATATCCTCCTCTTTAATTCTCAACTGATAGTACCCGGACCTCAAATCAATTTTAGAAAACACTTTTGCTGATTGCAACTAATCAACAGATCATCTATCCTCGGCAACGGTACTTATTCTTAATGGTCACATCATTCAACTTTCTATAATCAATACACATTCGAAAGCTTCCATCTTTCTTTTTCACAAACAACACCGGTGCTCCCCACGGGGAATGACTCGGTCTAATGAATCCTTTCTGCAACAGCTCTTCTAGTTGCTTTTTCAATTCTTTAAGTTCTGCTGGTGCCATCCGATATGGAGCTTTAGCTTCACTTTGGTAAAGGGTTAACTCAGAGTTAACTCAAAGTTAACTCAGAGTTAACTCAAAATGGACTTTGGCAACCAAAAAAAGTTAACTCGGTTAGGTTTGAGTTAACTTTGAGTTAACTCAACTTTTTCTAACCCACTCACACCCCCAGAACAGAGTTAACTCAACTTTTTCTAACCCACTCACAAAGCAAAAATTGAGTTAACCTTGAATAACTTTAGCCATGGGTTGGAATTAACTCAAACTCCAACCCATTACCAAAGTGAGGCTTAGAGGTCGGCGTGGTACCTGGCAGCAACTCAATGGTAAAGTCCACCTCTCTATGTGAGCTAAACTAGGCAAATCTTCAGGAAAAACATCAGCAAATTCCCTAACCATGGGAACTGCTTCAATTGACTGGCTAGCTTCTACCAGACTTACCGAGGCTAAATAAGCCACACATCCAGCATTTATCAACTTTCTAACTTTAATTGCAGAAATTAGAAACTTAAAGGTATAAAAAGGCATACATTGATATTCAAATACTGCACCATTAGGATGACAAAACTTGATCCTTTTCTTTCTGCAATCTAGCATTGCTCCATAAGCCTCAAGCCAATCCATACCCAGAATAATATCATAATCTGACAACTGCAGGGCATACAACCGGCCCGGCATCTGGTTCCCTTCAATTATAACAGGAGCTTCATCTATATAGCTCGAAGTGAGGAGAAACTCACCCAAGGGAACTTCTACTACCAACTCACAAGACTTTTCTTCTAAGGATGGGCCATACAATCCAGAAATTCTTCAGAAATAAAAGAATGAGAGGCACCCGAATCAAATAAAACTCTTGCTGAATAGTCAAAAAGAGGTAAAATACCTTCTATCATATTCGATGCCTCCGCCTGGGCTCGGGTGATAGCCATAACCCGGCCTCTTCCCCGCTGCTGCGGTGTTCCTCTGCCACGACCTGCCTATGGCTGCTGAAACTGCTGAGGCTGCTGCTGCTGCTGCACACCTCTTCCGTACCCATACTCTCTCGGATAGGGGCAATTGCGGATCAAATGCCCCGGCTGATTACAATTATAGCATCTATATCCTGGTGGAGTAATAGGCTGCCTGGCAGTGCTCTGCTGTGACTCCTCCACCTCTGGCCTACTGTGACCCTGCTGAACTTGCTGACGACCTCCCCATCCTCTTCCTTTACCTTTAAATGCTTGCTTCAATTTCTGACCCCATTTACCAAATCCTGATGAAGAAGGTCCTTCTGGTGCTTTACCCTTACTTGCACCCACTGATTGCTGCAGTAGCCGAAAACTACCTGAGCCTGACTCACCCACCTGACGAGTCCGAATAGACCTCTCCAACGTAGCTGCCCTCTAAGCTGCTTCTTCCACTGTCTTACATATGAGAGGTACTATTGCATCCTGCAACTCCACTCTCAAACCTCTAATGAAATATTCAACCATCATATTATTATGCGATACTACATAAGGCGCATATCGGCTAAGTGCCATAAACCTCATCTGGTATTCTAAAACTGAAGAGTTACCTTGCTGGAGTGTCCGAAACTGCTCCCTTTTCACTTGCTGCACTTGGATCGGAAAGAATGTATCGTTAAATGCATCAAGAAATTCTGACCAAGTGATAGCTTCTTCTGTCCTGCCTGCAAAGGTGGTCTGCATCTTCAGTCGCCACCATTCCAATGCAAAACCTCTCAACTGATAAGCAGCTAACACAATTTTATCTGCTGCCGGACACCTCATGGTCGCAAAGACCCTTTCAATCTCATGAACCCAGTGTTTTGCTGTATCTGGATTCGGCCCTCCTGAGTAAATAGGCGGCTGCAATCTCAGAAATTTCTCCACCTGCGTCACTGGTTCTTCTGCTAATAACACTGGTGGTGGCACAGGTGCTACAAAAGGCACCGCTACTCTTGGCGGGACTGGAGCAATAGGTACAGTCTCTACATCCCCAGGTGGCACTCCAACCGGTGGTACTGGCGTCTGTTGATCCATCCTGCTCGAATATCAGTGAGGCTCTCCCAGATTCTCTCAATCATACGCTGGGTGCTCTCCTCTGTATCATCTCCTCCACCACCCCAATCTCTTCTATCAGCCATTTCAAATTCTACATAAACAAAACACCAAGTAAAAATAAAACACAAATTATCAGAAACCAGGGTCCCTACCAGCAGTGTACAAAGACCGAAACAAGGCTATGTATCTTTCTAGTTTCCTTATATTAACACAGACCTTGCTCTGATACCAACTATGACGGAACGCCTCGGCCAAGCCCGTTAAACCGATAACGTACTTGATCCGAGTCCGCCTCCCGCGAACGGGCCGAAGCCTCGCAAGGGATACCAAACCACAGTCCGTGTAAACACAAAGGAACACACCATTTCACATAAATATTTCACAAGTTTACATAGCCATAATCTCAGAAAAACTGAAAGAAAGTACAAGAGCCTGGGGCATACCCCGAGGTACAACTGAAGAAACTAAACAGACTAGCTACATTACACTGCTGGAGCTGCTACTACACAGCTGGAGGTGCTGACCCTGCACCGCTACGACGTGGCTCTGAACTGGATGACGGTCGAGAGACGTCTTCCTCGCTCCCACCTGTGGGAGTAGGGGTGAGCCTCGCTAGTCACTGGCTCAGTAGGGAACTCCCCCAACACCGAGCAATACCAAACCACAGGTACGAAAGTAGTAAACAATATCAACAATTTATAGAACAGCTAAGCAGGATATAAAAGCTGTGAAAGTACTCACCATTTGCCGACTACGAAAAACAACTGTAATAATTAAACGGCAAACCCAAACAAGTGTACGAGCTACAGTAGAGACCGCCACACACAAGTCACGTGAATTGGTTCGCGACACCAGAAACTGACTCGGACAAGCTAACACAGGACTACCTCTCAGTCTTGCAGCCACGGACAAAAGGTCCAGCTGCCGCTCCACGTGAAAAGGTCAAGCAACTGTGGAGACCAACTAAACACCACCACCTGCGAACCACACGGTCACAGGCCCATGCCTGGCACCTCTAGAGACCCTGGCCTGGGCCCTCTAGAGTGAGGCACTGGAAAAGGACTAGCTGGGGACCAGTGTCGACTACTGGTGTCCGTACCCCCAACTATGAGCGCGCTACAAGTGACTAAAGATAAACACAAGTGTCATTGTCCCACTATCATCTTTCCCTTAGCCGGACGTGCAACTCAAGCAAAGGAGTGAGGGTGTCCAGGTTAGACGACACAGACCTCGACGGTACCACACAAGTATCGGGACAAAGCCCTGAGCTAACAGCCAGGCTCACAAAGAACCTGGGGCGCCCAACTGGAGAGGTAACCACGGTAGGCGTCGTACTACTTGCCACGTACACAAAACCACGTGCACGTCACACCAAACCACGTGAAGTCTCACGTAAACTGCGTGCACTGGTAGTTCACCACACGTGAACACCACTCAAACACGTAAAGAACAACCAACTGCGTACCCATTACGCTAGTCTCAGAAACCTCGTGCACCGAGTGCACAATAGGTGCCAACGCACACTTGACGTTGTTAAATTCCGAATATGCAATTATTTAATAGTAGCATGCTAGCGTCCACATCGATTGCCGCTAAGGATGAGTAAATGGCAAGTTATTGGCCGTTTATCTCCTGGCTGAAGAACCTGGCGTCACACGATGTTGACGCCAAGCTCCTCGACCCCATTTCCTGCAGAAACCCTAAACTGATCTACAGGCATTCCGGATCCCGAAATCATCGAGAAAATAAGAAGAAATACTTCTCTGACATGCATAATCCCAAACAACCCAAAACAGCATGCTTCATTTGCTAAATTACTCAAACCACCCTTATACCCCGCATGGACACCATGACCCGAAATCACCATTTTCATGCAGATTCATGTTTTCTAATTACATTATTATGACCTATAGGAATTACAAGGGTCATTCCCTACCTCAGCACACGCTTAAACCTCCCGAAATCTCCCAATCCACGTCGAACCCTCCACGAGCTCCCTCGGGAATCACGCCTCGCACTGGCGTTTCCTCGCGCGATTCGTCACCGCCACACGTTCCACGTTCCTTTAATTATTCTTTTACAACAAGTGAAAGCATTAGGGAAACAAGAGGCTTGAATCCGGGCAAGGGAGAGGGGAATTGAGCTGAGGGAACTGCTCTCGGGTAGACTATATTCTGCAGGTCACACAGGTTGGCGTCAACCCTAGTGTTGCCAATCAGACCGCCAAGGCTAGATGTCCATATCCCCTGTCGCCAAGTTCATGTAGTAAACGTCAATTTATATGAACGCCAACTAGTCAACGACCACACCTAGCCGCCAACTCCTACTCAACTACAGCAGGTCCTATTTTATCTCAGGACCCAACCTACACCACACCTGCACACACACCACACGACTACACCACACACGGCTCACATGGCCTCACAACCATTACACACATGATATGTAAGGATCCGAAAACATGCGACGTTACAATAGGACATCCAACAGCCAATGACAAACTACCATCTCCAAATCCAAAGAAATAAAAATGTCTTTTAGATTGAAATCAATTGTGATGAAGTTAAACAACTTTAAACAAACTGATGGAAGACACAATGTTTATTTTAAGCAATTCTCCTTGGACACATTTTTTTTAATCAAACTATCAAATGTAGTAAATCTTGTTCACTCAAGAACTAATGCTTTTTACACACCATAGTCCCTGGTTACTAAAGATTTGCTCATTATCCAGTTTCAAGGGGCAAATGACAACCTTTGACATGAAAATATATGTTTATCAGACGCCAATATTTCCAGTTACTCAGTCATCATCAAAATGTATGGAGTATCTTTTGTTTTTTATTTTTGATTTGATGAACCCCTTTGAACAGAGATAGCAATAAATACTCATGACATACATGGCACTTCATTCATTGTGAAGGTTTGTAGTTTCTCAGCATTTGTGCCATGCTCTGCTGAGTAAAAATGTAAGGAGAATTTTATAAAACTGAGATCATTTATATCTCACATTAGTTGCAAACGAGGTGTTTAAATTCAAAGCACACATTATCCTTCAATCTTTGAAGAAATTTAAATTTCTGTAGAGTTGAAAATATTTGAGGGTTGACTGTAAATTGTAGTAGATCAATCAAAAAGTCATTTTGAGGTTCTAGACAAAATTAATGAGCACATCATGAGTAGAAGTTGATATAACTCAAGAGGAATCTGAATTTTGTAAAAAGAATGAGTGGTGAATTCTTTAGCTCCCCCTGAGATGATGATTCCAAAAAGTTTCATCAGAATGAAGATATGCAAGAATTGTGAAAAACTGAAATGATTCTTTTTGAGGACAAAGACCCCCCACAACAATTGCATATTTAATTCTTGGTACTTGGCGGAGACACATACTCACGTATAGTGAAAGTGTCTAGACAAGCAGAACTTGTCCTTCTTCAAGTCACCATTTGATATACCAAGAATTTCAACACAATGTGAATTGAAGAATTTATTGTCAAAAAGAAATTGAAGTTGATTGTGAGAGATGTGGAACAACATGAATTAAGGAAGCAAAGAAGAATGATGGAACAGTGACTCCCCCTCAGAACATGCCTAAACACTCAACCCATGAGAGTTATCAAGAAGATGGACATTTGCAAAGACCAAGCTCTCTCCTCAAGGATGAAATCTATTGTCAAGAAGAGGTTTAGTGAAGATATCAGCAATTTGTTTTTCAGTTTCAATAAAGAGGAGTTCAAAAGATTTCTTTGCTACCTCATCTCTCAAGAATGATGCCTAATTTCAATGTGTTTTGTTCTAGAGTGCTGAATTGGGTTTTTAGACAGATTTATAGCACTTGTGTTATCACAAAGAATTGGAACACAACCTAACTCTTGGTTATAATCAAGAAGCTAATGTTTCACCCAAAGAATTTGAGTGCCACATTGACCAGCTGCAACATACTCAGCCTCTGCAGTTGATAGAGCAACTGAGTGTTGCTTTTTGGAAGCCCAAGAGATTAGACATCCACGTAAGTATAAACACAAGCCATTGTGCTTTTTCTATCAAGTTACACCCAGCATAATCAGCATCACAATAGGCAATCAAATCTAATTTACACTAGTAGGATACCAAATACCAAGATCACATGTTCCAACAAGATATTTGAAAATTCTTTTAACAGCTAACATGTGACTTTCTTTAGGATTTGCTTGAAATCTAGCACACAAGCATACACTGAATTGAATATCAGGTCTAGAAGTGGTGAGATAGAGTAGAGAACCAATCATACCTCTGTATGTCTTTGGGTCTACTGACTTACCAAGTGAATCTTCTTCTAGTTTCACATTAATTGCAATGGGTGTGCTTGAGTGCTTGAGGTTCTGGAAGTCAAACCTTTTTAGAAGTTCTTGACGTATTTGGTTTGGCTTATGAAGATTCCCTCATTGGTTTGTTAACCTGCAATCCCAAGAAAAATTGTAAGTCTCCCATCAAGCTCATTTCAAATTCAGTTTTCTTTGATTTGCAAATTTAGTGCACAGGCTCTTATTGGTGGATCCAAAAATATGTCATCAACATAAATTTGGACTGCAATTATTTTTTATTTACAATTTTGTGAACAAAGTTTGATCAACATTACCTCTAGGGTATCCTTTTTCAAGCAGAAAAGAGCTCAAATTGGTCATATCAAGCTCTTGGAGCTTGCTTAAGACCATAGAGAGCCTTATGAAGCTTAAAAATGATGATTAGGATACTTTTCATTTTCAAAGCTGGAGGTTGTTCAACAAAAACATTTTCTTTTATGTATCCATTCAAAATGCACTTTGACATCCATTTGATAAACTTAAACTTCAATGAAGATGCAAAAGCAAGGAATATTCTTACAGCTTCTAGTCTAGCTACAGGGACATATGACTCTTCAAAATCAATTCTAAATTCTTAGTTATACCCCTGGCAACTAATCTAGCTTTTATTCCTTATGACTTGACCATTTTCATTCATTTATTTCTGAATATCCATCTAGTGCCAATGACATTGGTCACTAGGTCTAGGTACTAATTTTCACACTTGATTTCTTTCAAATGATGAAGTTCATCATGCATTGCATTTATCCAGTCTGAATTCATTAGAGCTTCATCAATTGACTTTGGTTCAATTTGGAAAATTAGTGCTAGTGGGTCTTCATGAATTGCATTCAAGAATGATGATCTAGTTCTTACCCTATCATGTACATTGCCAACAACATTTTCTATTGGGTGATCTCTCAAAAATCTGTGTTCAGGAATTACCTTCGAGGTGCATTTAATTTGGAACAACATTACCTAATCCACTTGGAGTAGGTGAGTGATTGTTCAATTTTCACCAAGGTCTTCATTCTCCTCAACAGTTGTGAAGAATCACAATCAAGTCATCCTCTTCATTATCTGACAGTCCCTGCAAGATTAGAATAATGAGTTGAAAAGGATTTTCATCAAAAACTACATGTGGAGACTCTTCAACAGTTTTGTTTTTGAGAGAAAACTCTAATGCTCTTGAAATTTCAGAATAGCCAAGAAAGATGGCTTCCTGACTTTTAGCATCGATTTATCAAGATTTTCTTTATTGTTGTTATGAACAAAGCATTTACACCCAAAGATTTTGAAATAAGACAAGGTTGGATTTTTGTTTTTCAACAATTCATAAGGGGTTTTTCTGATTTTTGGTCTGACTAATGCTCTATTGAGAATATGATTTGTTGTATTTACAGCTTCAGCCCAGAAGATTTAGGCAAATTACTTTCCAAGAGCATGGATCTTGCCATTTCCACAAGTGTTCTATTCTTTCTTTCCACAACCTCATTTTGTTCTGGAGTTCTTGGTGAATAAAACTTGTGAAAAATGTGAAGTTCAGCACATAAATCAGAGAAAGATTTATTTTCAAATTCACTCCAATGATCAGTCAAAATATTTTTAATTTTATAAGGAAAACTTGTTAAGGAAGTGGTACAGAAATCCCTAAATTCAGGGCAAGCATTACTTTTGTGGCATAAAAAGATAACCCGTGTAAATCTAGTAAAATCATCAATAATGACAAAACCATATCTTTTGCCACTAAGACTTAGAATTCTTGTTGGACCAAAGGTCCATATGAAGCAATTCTAGTGGCTTAGATGTGAGTACATCATTGAAGGTTTGAAAAGATTTTCTGGTTTGTTTTCCTGGGCACAAATCACATAATTTGATTCTCTACATTTGAAAAAGATTCAGGAAGACTTTAACAAATTTAGCCTTAACGTTTATTTATTTGTATGAAACTTGCATGACCAAGTCTTTATGCCAAGTCCATGCAATTTCATTCTTATTTGCAACAAGACAATGTTTTCAGAAAGGTTTTTATCAAGGGTGATTATGTACACATTGTTTTCCCTTTTTCCAAAGAATTTATTTATTAGTTGAAGAGTCATTATTCTACAAAAGTCTGATTCAACACAACTTTGTGACCTTGTCACATAGTTGGCTAATGCTCAGCAATTATAATTCAGACCATCAACTAACAAAACATTATCAACTGAGTTTGAGGAAGATTGACCAACCTTTCCAGATCCAATGATTTTTCCTTTATTTTTACCTCCAAAAGTGACAGAACCTCCCTCCTTTTCAATCAGGAATGAAAATTTCGCTTTATCTTCTATCATGTGTCGTGAGCACCCACTATCAAGAAACCACACATTTGAGTTGGGTGCACGACCTTCCTGCAAAATCAATCAGTGGAGAGAAGATTTTGGTACCCAAACATTGTTGGGACCATCATATTGTTTGAACATTGACAGCAAATCTTTTCTAATCCAAATCTGACTTGTTTTTGCTTTTGTTTTATTTCAGTGGTGTTTTTTGCCTTTTTCAATTTATCCTTCCCTTTTGAATAAAACCCAGTGTTCTTTTTCTCATTAGGATGGGAGTTTTGCATTTGGACATGATTGTTCATTTGTGGAGGTCCAAACCAAGGGTTTTGTTGGTACATTGAAAAGTTTGGATAGAAGAATTGAGGATGGTACCAAAAAGGATTGTGATACCATTGGTTCCAAGAATTGGTCCAATCAGCCTGATGTGCTGTCTTAGAAGTCCAAGGTTTGTCATGAATGTCTTCTTTTGTATTTTCTTAATTTTCAAGTCTTTATTTGATTTTTTGGTTGACTGGTTGGTGGTTTTTAGGTTAAGCAAGGTCGACCTGTCAGGTGAGTGTGTCGACCTGTTTGGTTTCTCTTTGTTCTGGTTTTTTAAAGTTTTGTGGTGTTGTTTGACACTTGCTTATTTTTATTTTTCTCAGGACTAGGACTTTTGACAAATTTTATAAAGGTGCTTTTTCCCTCATTTCACCAGATATGTCTTTCTTGGATTTTTTGTGGAAAATCCTAGTCCATGTGTTACAGATTTCATTCTTGTTCCTAACAATGCATCCAGATTATCTTTTCCTTTTATAAAGGTTTCAATGACTTGTTCTTTTTCTTTCAACTGGTTTTCTAAAGTTTTGATTTCATCATCACCTTGTTGTTTTTCTTTTTGTTGCAATTCCAATTTTTCAGACAGTTTCTTAAAGTCATTGTTGGCCTTTTGGGATGCAATCTTGAGCTCATCAATTACATTTAGAAGATTTTCTTTTTCTTCATGAGCTCAGCCACTTCATTTTCCAATTCAGAGATTCTATTGTTTATTGATTGGTTATGCAGGATGTTTTCAATTTTCTTCTTTAGATGCTTATTTTCTTTTCTGTTTCAGAATAGTTTTCAACTAATTCAGCATAAGCATCTTGCCAATCATCAATTGTATAATCTTCAAAGGATGTACTTACCTTTCCATCAGAACTGTTTGCCATAAAGCAGATTTCCTCACTTTAGAGCTTGAGGACCTTTCTTCTTCATTTTCACTTGGATCTTCATCTGACCAAGTGGCAACCATTGCTTTAGGCTTCTTGAATTTATTGATCTTCTTGTATTTTTCCTTCTTGTTCTCAGGACGTTCTCCTTTCATGTGTCCTGGTTTGTTCCACCTGTAACAATAACAACTTCATTAGTTTTCTTATTTCTATTTGAATTGGCATTTGAAAAGGAAGTATTTCTTTTCCCAGATGAGAATTCTTTTTCCCAGTGAATTTTCTTTTTCTAGATTTTAAGAATTTTCTGAATTGTCTGGTCATGAGGGCAAGTTCATCCTCATTGGACTCAGACTCATCAGAACTTGTTTTCTCTTGATTTTGTCCTTGTTACTAGATGAAGCTTTAAGTGCTACTGGTTTGGTTTTGATTATGTGCTCTTCATTTCTCTTCAAATTTATTTCATAAGTCATCAAGGATCCTATGAGTTCATCCAAGAGATTTTAGATAAATCTTTAGAATCTTCAATAACTGTGGCCTTAGTGTGCCAAATTGAAGAAAGAGAGCGCAAGATTTTTCTTACCAAATCAGCATCAGTATAGTCCTTACCTAGAGCTTTCAGTCCATTCACAATTATCATGAACCTAGCAAACATTTCAGAAATTGATTCATCAGATTTCATCATGAATAATTCATATTCAGAGAAAGAATATTGCTTTGGTTTCTTTTACTTGGGATGTTCCCTCATAGAGTAACTCAAGCTTATCCCACATCTCCTTGGCAGATTTGCACATGGAGATTCTTGAGTACTCTTTTGGGTGGATGGTACATTGAACCATGTTCATGGCATTGTAGTTCAGGGTGGCCCTTCTAATTTGTTCCCTTGTCCAGGTTTCCTCTTCTCCCTGGTTCTCATAAGGACCTACCTCAACTACCCTCCAAATCTCATAGTTTTGGGCTCTAAGGAAGACTTGCATTCTATTCTTCCAATAGGAATAGTCAGTTCTATTGAAGAATGGTGGCCTATTGATGGAATGGCCTTCATCAATGAAACCTCTAGAATCCATTGAATCAAAATGAGGAGCAGTGAAGGAAACACTTAACAAACAAGCAAGTGAAACACACAGAGTAAACAGAAACACTCAGATCAGATCCAATATGAACCCTCTTTGATACCAATTGTAGGATCGAAAATAGAATGGACCAGATCTAGAAGGGGGGGGGTTGAATAGATCTAGGTCAAAACTGCGGAAGCTTAGCCAATTTAAACAGATGTTTTGAATCAGAGTCAACTTAGAAAAGCAATTCACAGATCTGATGAGTGATTGTGTGAATTAAGTGATTAAAGTGTGTGATCAAGTTGATTAGAAGTGTAAGCGAAAATCTTATGCATACATCTAGCACAAAGTGAAATGAAATCACAGATCAAACCACTGCACAGGAGATTTTTAGGTGGTCTCGGAAATCACACCATGTGATTCTTACATCTATCCCTCACACAGTGAGGCTCCACTACTTAACTTGAGTACACCACACACTGGGGCTTGACAACTTCAACACACTGAGTTCAACAACTCACACACAACCTTTAGAGCACAACCACTCTAGAAACCTGAGCACAACTGCTCAACCACAACCTGAGTGCGACAACTCAATACGACTGAGCACAAAAGCTCACAACCAACTTGCTAGATCAAAAACAACAAGATCCAGATCCTCTAGCAATGATCTGATCTATGAAGAGTTCATTCAAAGAGACTGTGCAACACTTTTATGCACAATCTCAAGAATGACTCAGAAGAGCTAAGGAGAATTGAGGAATTGAAGATAGAGTCCTTGTTCTTCAGAAGAACTCCTTTGTAGAAGACTGAATTGAGAAGATCCGTGAATCCTTGAAGTCCCTAGGCGATGCTCTGCAACTTGTGCCTCTGGATCTCCTTGAAGTCTTCTCAATTGACTGCTTCTACTTGATCTACTCCCTTGGAAGTGATCTCACTGCATCTTCATGGATCAATCTTCACTTCTTGTGCTTGCAAGGATAAGAATTGGCTTGCAGCAGCACAGGGAAGGCAAGAGCGGGGAGGAGACCTCTTCTTGCCGCCAAAGAAAATTTTCTGGAAGGCTCTAAGGTGTTCTCACAGTTGGATGGCCAATAAAGAGGGTATTTATAGCCCACATGGCCAAAAGTACCCTTGGGGTGCGTAGGCACATGATCCAAGGCCGATCCAAGTGATACCTAAAATGCCACGTGTCCAGGTGGGACTTAAAATGAAAAAGTTGTCGGAGTGTGTCGACACAGTCACTGGGTGTGTCGACGCACTGTCCCAATTCCACAAAACAGGTCTTCTGGGAGATGGCTCTAGTGTCGACACACTTACTGGTTGTGTCGACACACTGTCCCAGTCTGGCAAACATGTCTTTTGGAGACGGGATCTAGTGTCGACACTACTTGGGACTGTGTCGACACACTTGACCTTATCTTCATGACTTTTCCTTAGGGTTTGATACCCAGTGTCGACACCAGCATAGGTGTGTCGACACTACCCTTGCAAGAAGTGTATGTCCCTGAGAAATAAATACATAAATCATTAGTCCAATGCATTTTCATGAATATATATGATAAAATGTGTTTGGAAACATGATTTTTGAATATTGTTATTACATGTGTGATGTATTTAACATGTTTCATTCATTATGCATTAAAATCACAACTTGTCATCATCAAAATTATGAGGAGAAATGTATTAAATTTACACTCAACCCAACAAACTCTTCAAAACCCATATCAAGCCTATCTCCAAGTTTTCTTCCCATCTCCCTACTCAAACTAAGTCGCCTTTTCAGACGTGGCTTTGATGGTGGCACCGTTGACCAAGTGCAATTAGCCCGTGGGCACCACGTTAAACTGCACGCCCTACTCTGGGTATTCTTTAAAGACACGGGAGGCAACAACGACCCCTCGTCAGTCATTTTTATAACTCTAACACCGCCATGGCATGGCATTGTCCAAAATCACAAAAACAAAAACAAAAAAACAATATTTCAAACCACAAAAAAATCCAGATATTTTCCAAACTCCAAAAAAAAAATTCAAATATTTTCAAAACCACAAAAAAATCCAATATTTCCAAAATCACAAAAAATCCAAATATTTCCAAAACTAACAAAATCCAAATATTTTCAAAACCACAAAAAAATCCAAATATTTTCAAACACTATAAAAATTCAAATATTTTCAAACTCCATAAAAATTCAAATACTTTTAAAATTCTAAAAAAAAATCTTTTACCGATGGTATTACACATGGTAGCAGATCCTTGCTATGCCACGCAAGAATCCTTCTGATCATGGCTCCTCATCTCTTGCACTCCCAACTCCTTGGCCAGAGATCATCTATCCTCATGGTCTAACAAACAAACCAAGCTGTTTATTTAATGCTTTATTACATGCTCTATGCTATGAATGAATGTGTTTATTCCATGATGTTTGTTATCTTGACTAACGAGTTTCTGAGTGCAGGATTCAAGTTGCCTCATCTGGCGCTACACCAGGCTATTGCTACCTTCACCATCCCTATCTGCATCTACTATATGTTATCCATTAAAGTACACCAAGGACCTTGTGGCTCTGAGGAATCTGGGATTTGAGTTCCCCTCTATCACAAAAACAATGATTATCCCAGTAGATCCTTAGCCGCACGGATAGGCCGTCACGCTTGGCATGTGAGGACGACGGACCCATGCATAAAACCCTGGTCCTGACTCACCTGCGTGCCAATATTATCCTTGGTTATTTTCCACTCCTCTTTTAACTTGTTTTCCTTTTAGCCCAGTATACATGCATATTGAAATCTCTGTAGAAAACCACTCTTTTGAGCCAATCTGAAGGGCCGCCGCTTCAATTCCAAAGTAATCTGAAATATTCCATTCCGGGTCGAATACCCAACTCCTTTGTTGTCGCCTCCGGGCTGATTTCCTTAAGAATCCTTTGTTTGGACTCATCCATTTTATTTTCATTTTCTCCCAGAGATCCACCTGAGACAGTGGCAGCACGCCCGATGGTGCAACCTAACGGATTGTGTCCTTAGGTACTTCCCCATGCTGGAAGTTGATCTCTCCTTCTCTCCCCAAGATCCACCTGAGGCAGTGGCAGATGCCCCCGATGGTGAAACCTAACGGATTGTATCCTTAGGTACTTCCCCGACGTTGGAAGTTGATATTTTCCTTTCTTGTCCCTTTCCTCTGTCAAAACATTTGCTTCTTTAGGTCTTCTTCCTGGTGGTGACACCCTTGGGTGTTGGTGAAATACTCTTATCAGGTGGCAGTCCCCAATAATTATGCTTGTCTATTTTTCACCTTGGCGTCTACTTTTCAGTCCACTCTCGTTACACTCCACTTCGCTACACTTCATTTCTTTTCATTTCATTACACTCCATTTCACTCCATTTTGTTTCGCTTCGTGTCACTTCGCTTCGCTCCCTGCAAAGCAGACGTCAAGCGTGGCATATGTAGATACGCGAATTTGGCTCCTCCGCGGGCAAATTTCACATTGCGTCATAACGCCACAAATGGCCCTCTTTTTGCCTCGCAAGAGTGTTGTCCCCATCTTTTTGGATCTCATCCACTTCCTTTTCGAGTGCTTCTCCAAGGGGGCTGGTCACGTGAGAAGGGACTCAGCGACGGAATAGCGACTATCAAAATTTCCGTCGCTACTCTCTCGCCAATCAGCGACGGACTAGCGACAACAAAATATCCGTCGCTAAACAATTCCTTGATTATCATCCGTTGCAGTCGACGCTTTTCTGGCAAGCACATTGAAAGGTGTCCGGAGATGTGGACGCAATTTAGGAGCCTTGTTGTGATAGCTTTAGCGGACGGGTTTACGAGCACGTGTTTATAGAATTGTGTCCAACTTGTTGGACGCGATTTAAAGTAAAAAAGGCTATGCCCACGAAGTCGTCACACCTAAGGGAGTCACGTCGTGTAATTATGACAAAATCCCTGAATCGCGTCCGTGTCAGAGGACGCAATTTAGAGAGTCAAATCAAAATCTCGCGCCAGAAGACAGTGCATTTATGAGCCGATTGCCTCGGGATTATGCATATTGAAATCACGGCGGACAAGGTGGATGCGATTCAAGTCGCGGAGGCCTATCCGGATGCGATTCAGAGACATGACGGTGCAACGATTCCCCGTGTGCATGTCCCATCAATTTGACTTCTAAATCGCTGCCTGTCGTCCAGACGCGATTCAATTCATAATCGTGGCTTCCTGTTTGGACGTGATTCAAGAATCTGTTGCCTATAAATAGACCCTCGAGGGTATTGTTTCAGAGGGGGGCCATTCAGAGCGGCGAATCCCTACTGGATTCTCGCCTCAATTCTGAGCTATTCCACGTCGATCCATTCTTCTTCCTCGGAGTCTGACGACGTTGTCTCCTTCCATTCCACACGTGAGGCGGGAGCGTCTTCCTCCGTCCGTCCAACCAACATCGGCACCGTGCCACTCACATTTGGGGAAGCACCCCCCTCCCTTTCTGTCTTTCACCTTTTATTTCATCTCCTCCGGCCCCCACGTGGGCCGTTATACTCTTCTCTTTTTTTTAACACACACCACACATGTATGCATACACACACACCTACATTTTAGGGGTTTAAAAGCCACCATCCGGTAAGTACACCTCCATGTCTTTATTTCATTTATTCTTTATTTTTAAGATTTGATACTACACGTGGCTAATCCCATTTCTTACTTTTATCTGTCTTTTTTGCAAGGGTAATCAACGAGGAACGCCCTCTACCACGGCCGGCTGTGTTCGTAGAGGAGAGAGGGCCCACCACCTTTGCATAATCTCCCGCTTCCAAAAGGTACGCCCGCGATCACTTCTTCCACCTCGCACCCCTCACGCGTGCATCTCCCTTCGGTGCCCACGTGCACCTAGCAATCACATTTTCTTTATTTATTGTCTTTTCCACTCCATATCCACACACCCACACTCTCACATACCACACACTCACGTATTCACCCCCCCCCCCCCTCTTTGAAGCCTGTTATTTCGCCCCCCAAAAAGGAGCAGGATTTCGGTGTCTATAGCGTCATGAACCAGTAGTCCGTTCCCGTGTGGTGGTGTCGTTCCTTTCCAACTCGTGCTTTGCCACTAGTTTGTGCATGTGCATAATGACTCATTAGTTGTGGTTCGACCCGTTTGTCTTATGCCTAATAGGAGGCACAGTTGTACTGAGACTTTGTGGTGGTACCTCGTGGCGGTAGGTACATGTACCCTTCATGGGTATCTGTTTCTCGTGGTACATAGTGTACCAGCCTTTTCAGGTGTTGAGGTGGAGCTGTGCTCCGTGGAGGTCGTGTGGTGAGACCTTCCACCCGTTGTGTTTTACCCTCCTTGGGGTAAGCTTCCGATTGTGGTTTGAGTGTGAGATCGATTGGCTTGCTATTGCCAGTCTTTCTTACGCTTCGTGGATAGGTTGCCAGTGAAGCTTGTAACTTAGGCGACCAGTTGTTGTAGTGGTTTGCATGTGAGGCTTGTAATCTAGGCATTTCAGTTGTTGGGCGGACTAGTAGTGTTGTGCTTGTCCTATTGCTCTTCTTTCCTTCCGAGGACTATATGTTGGTGATAAGTTTATGTTTAGTTGTTGTTTATTATGATTGTTGTGAGCATGATATGGTTTGGCTATTGGTGTTGCCAATGAGACCCTTTGGGGTTGAGGTCTCTTTAGTTTTGTGTGATTTATGGGTGGTCCCTACTGAGCCTGTGACTTGTTTAGGCTCACTCCCTACAGCTCCTTTCAGAGCTTTCTGTTGTTGGGCTTGCAGTGGTGTTGCAATAGACTTGTACCACCAGCAGTAGAGTTAGTCGTGTTGTGTGAGCTTGTGCTCTCTCGGGGTATGCCCCAGGTAGTTGTACTCTTTTAATTGGACAAGTAATAATGTATTGGGACAGTTGTACAATGTTGTTTACAGGTATGAGCACATGTACTTTCTTGTGTCTTATATTGTTGTTGTTGTCATTATATTCTTACTGTACATTTGTGTGAGCTATCCCTTGCGAGACTTCGGTCTGATCGCGAGAGACGGACTTGGATATAGAGCCTTATTGGGCATAAATATCTAGGGCCATTACAGTTGGTATCAGAGCAATGGTCCAGTTAGAATATGAAAAGACATTGAAGTTATAATGTCCCAAGACATGGTTTAATGTCCACTACTGGTAGTAAGTTTGTGGTTTTGTGTGATTTTTTAGTATGGTTTTCACGTATGTTTCTGGTACTTGAATTGTGTGTATAGTTGGTTAGTTGGCATTTGTTGGTAATGACAGAGAAATGGTATGGTTAGCGGTATAGTTGAGTGGTTAATCAGTGTGCTAGTTGCAGTTAAAGTGTGGTTGTTTAAAGTTTTTAGTTATAGAAATTGAAGGGACTAGTGAATTCAGTTATGGAATTTAGTGAAGGTGTTTTAATAGGGTACAAAGTTGGTAGAGACAAGTATAGGTAATGATGTGATGGAATAGCAGAGGGAACAGCGTTATAATAGGAATAGAAGCGTAATGATGATTGTTAAGTGTGTGAATTGTAATTGAGAACATTAGTAGAACTAATTGTAGTATTTGAGATCTGTGTTAATCAGTGCTAGGAACAGTGTGGATAATAATGTGATTGGCATTATGGAAGGTTTGGAATAACTGGGTAAGACAATTCAGTTTAAGATGAGGTATTGGTAAACAGAGGAGCAGAGATGTGTGGCAGTCAGATTAAATGTACTTTATGATTAATGATAATTGCAGTAAAGAGTTTGAGAAAAGTGTTGTGTGAATAATGATGATAATGAGAAATTTGATATAGAGATTCATGTAAGCATGTGCTGAGGTGACCCGTTGAGTAAAGAAAGAGTAAAGGAATAATAGTGTGTAATTGGACTTTTCCAAAAATTTACAAGAAGATCTTCATTTGATAAGTGGCAATTTGTGAAGATTTCATAAATGATTTGTAAAGATTACAGTGTTGAAGATAAGATTAGTAATGTTAAGCGGTTGGATACAGTTTGTGGAAACAGAGAGGTAACATTTATGTCAAAAAAGATTAAGGTTAAAGTTAAGAATAATTGGAATAAGTTAGAGCTATGTAACATTCGACATAGCTCTGGGACTTTCTGTTTGCTGTTCTCAGGAGGTTGGCTTTCTTCCAGGTTCATTTTTTACATTGGCATGATGCTTTCCAATTGTTGGTTCTATGTTTGTTCAATGGATTTTCAGCAGGGTATTTTAAATCTACAAGAGGTTTAAGACAAGGGGATCCATTAGCTCCTACTCTTTTTATTATAATGGAGGAAGCGTTGAGTAGAGGTCACAAAATATGGTTTCTAGTGGAATTTTGAATCCTTACGTAGGTCCCAGAGGCTATCCTCCCCTTCTCATATGCTGTATGCGGATGACACCCTCATCTTCACCAATGGTAGTCGCTGTAACGTCCAAAAGCTTATGTAGTTCTGTCTATATACTCTCAATCGTCAGGGCAGCACATCATGCCAGTAAAAGTTGTTTCATGGTCCATGATAAGATGCCTCCCCTTGCAATTCAAAGAATAAAAGACACCGGGTACAAGAGACAGCAAGGAGCGCTACTATATCTTGGAGTCCCTTTGAGGCCTGCAAGAGTGTTGGTAGCAGATTTTAAACACCTTATTGACAAGGTTCATGCCAAGTTAGGAAGCTGGAAATACAATTTATTTCTCAAGCTGGGAGAATTACATTAATTAACTCTGTTATATCCTCTATCCCCATTTACCTGGCAGCTGCCTCTGTTCTCCCCAAAGCAGTTTTATCCCTTCTTGAGAGGACTGTTGCTGCTTTCTACTGAAATGGAACTGAACAACTCATAAATGCCACTGGTTTGCATGGAACTCAATGCAACGCCCGAAAGCTGAAGGTGGCCTGGGCATTCAAACTTGAGTGATGTCCAAATGTCTCTAGTTATCAAACAACTATGGAACATTCGACATGGAACTTCGTTTTGGGCAAATGCTAGACGACGATATGCTACGAGCAGCTACACAACATCCCAGGTATTCCGAGAGGACGCTGATGACAGCTAATCTTATTATCCAGAAGAACACAAAATGGATCCATGGTAAGGAGACAAAATCAAAGTTCTGCATGACTGGATGGGCGGGCTTTCCTCTGTCAGATCTAGCTCCTACACATGTAGAAAATGATGAACCCACATTGATGGAGGTTGTGAACAGCTCATCTCATCCACTTCGGGAGGTTATTCCTAGTGACATCTTTGAGGTGTGCAACTTAATGAAGAAGAAGATAGAAGTATTCTGGACCCCTTCCTCTAATGGGTTGTTCACTGCTTCATCGGCCTATAACTTAATTAGAAACAGGGGAACCCGCCGCTCTGAATGGTCAAGATCTGGATATCTGCATTTACTCCAAGAGTTCACTTGGAGATTGTTGCATGGCGCTATCCCTGTAGATAGCAGGATTTCTGATTGTGGAGTCCCATGGTCTCAAGATGCCACTGCTACTCTTCCCCACAGCTTGAAGACTTAGATCATGTATTCATAAATGACATTGCAGTCCAGCTGTGGCACTGGTTTCTTCCTTTGGTGAGTAATAACATTCATATGCATGATTATATCACAGTCAGGACATGGAACTTTATTAAATTCTGTAACATTCACTCCCCCATGGGATTTTCTTCTCTCTATGGTTTTATGATTATGATATGGGAGTTATGGAAAGGCAGATGTGCTGCAAGGTTTGAAGATAAACAGATCCGTGCTTCTTAGATTATTAAAAGTATCAGTTTAATATATCATTTGCCCTTAGCAAGACATACTTCAAATCTGAACCCACTGGAGGAGTAGCAGGTGCTGCACACTTATGGTTTTAATCCTCTATTCACCGGAAACAATAAAGTTGTTCGTTGGATCCCCGGATGAGAGTTTTTGTTTAAACGTGGATGGGGCTTCTAAAGGGAACCGGAATTTGTGGAGGTGGTGTCTGCATTAGGAACAATGCTGGTGAGGTGATAGCTGCCTTTGCCCATTATTATGGAATAGGGAACAGCCATCAGGCGGAGACCCATGCTTTGTGCAATGGACTTCGGTTTGCTGAATCCCTTGGAGTTCGGCTATACACATCCAGTCGGATTCTCTCTCCCCGTCAACTCGCTGAATCAAGAAAGATGTATATCCTGGCTATCTCTCAGGTGGTGGCGTGAGGTCAGGAACATGTTGCATGCTAATCACTCCCCCTCACCCACGTATACTGTCAGGCGAACATGGTGGCTGACCAGTTAGCTAATCTTGCTGTAGACACCGACTGTATCAGGTCTTCTGGGAGCCCATAGCCTCCCATTCTTGTAAAGGTGCGGTTGTTCTTGATAGCTGCCTGGTGCTATTAGTGACTGGTCTGAATGGGTTTGTTCCCCTCCTTTACCAGGGTGCTATTGGCCTTGTATCTGTTCAGGGGTATCCCCCGCCGTTATTTGTAAGCTAACCCGTTTCATGATAAAATTTTCAGTGTCACCGGTTAATCACCTGGGGGAGTGGTTTCTTTCACCCTGTTGGGGTGGAATGCACTCGACCGGTCGCTGATCCTGTTCACTTGCTTTTGCCAAAAAAAAAAGTTAGAGCTATGTAAGTCAAAATAGAAAAAGATGATCAGTTGAGAAGCAGTTAAAGATGTCGAGTTGAGGAGGAACAGCAAGGCAGATTGTGCTAGGATATTTGTGAATATGTTGTATTAGTGAAATTGTTTGTATTTGGTAGTAAAGCAGTATATGATATAAATGAATCAGGCAAAAAAGTTTCTGTGTTTAAAGAAAATAGTTTTTAGTTCATGGCCATGGCAGTATTGTAAAAAAAGATGATTGTATAATAAGAAGGATTGCAGTGTAAATAACACAGTGGGATTAGTTAGTTAGCATAATAATTAAGAGAAATAATTTGTAGAAATAATATCATGCAGATGGCAGTAAAGTTAAGTTATTATTAATGATCAGATGAAGAAAGAATATGGTAGTATAGAATGATAATAGTCAGATAATCTAAGTAATGTGTAGTAAAAGTTTATGTGGCAAGGTGCAGAAAGTAATTCAGATGGATAGAGGATTTTATTATAGAGATATTTCCAGAGTTTAAAGTAAATCAATTAAAGAATAGTAAGCAAATTAAAGTATGAAGAATTAGAGCGGAAAGAACAAGATGCATGGAAATTGAAATTGTTAAAGTCAATAGATCTATACTATTATAATAAAACTCGGTCTTAGAAGTACACATGGCAGTACAGAGTGTTTTGTTTCCCGCCAAACGAGATATGTACCTTTCTTTTTTCTTTTGTCGCCATGTGTTATCACCAGCATTTATTTACCCAACTTTTTCTCTTTCTTGCTCGCCGCGCTGCCTACCCCTTTGGTTCCCGGCAAAAAGTGAACGGAGTTTCTCCTTCCCATGCCATCATCTCCATTTCGAAGATGGTGTTGGGAGTCGGATTTCTCCGCTGTCCTCCTTCTGCTACTGCGCTATTCTCGGCAACATTTCCTATCGGGTCTACTGCGGGAACAACAAGATCGACGGGGCGAACGTGACGGCGGCAGCCTATGCCGATCCACAGAACTACGTGAGCTGGGATGGTATCCACGCGACAGAAGCCTTTTTGTCAAGCTCTGGCATGGGCCATCATCAACGGCTCCTGCTCCGAACCCCGCTTCCCTCTCTCCAACTTCTGCGACTTGGAAACGATTGGTTAAGACGGAGAAGATGGTTGGCGTTAATTCTTGCTAATGAAAGTTGTACTCTTATGACGCCGAGATCCTCTCCTTGCCGGCCTCTGTCGCTGCCTCCACAGGTCAAAATCTCGAACCAACGCAAGTCACCTCCCCTCTTTCTTCGCAGCGCCATCACTACAAACATGTACAAACCCTTTTCAATAGCTTCTCCCCTCATTTCCTCCTTCTCTATGGCCTTCTCCTTTATTCTTCTGCCCCCAAAATCCTAGACCTTGGTACGATTACGCAAGGTTGCCCAAACCCTGATTTCCAACCTTTTTTTCCTTCTTGCGAGTTGCCCAAGACCCTTCTCCTCTAATTTTCAAAAAAATTTCGCCACCTCCGCCATTCCCTTCTCCTAGGAGAAGCGGCCCGATGCCCCCAAGCACAGCCACCGTGCCAAGGAGCACCAGCAATGGGCGCCCGAGCAGAGGTTGCCTCCGCCTCCCTCTCATAGATCCAACTCTGACCCGTTCCTGTCCGTCACCCAGAAGAAGCAGCCCGAGCTGAGGCTTCTTGCCGACCCGTTCGCGGTGCCACTGATGGAGGGCTTCAAGGGGGACCGGCGCGACCCCGAGGACGGCTACTCCCCGAGGACGTTCTGGAAGGCCGCCGCGGCGTCGTCCAAGGCCATCGGGGGTAGGCAGAGGACGATCGCCGACTTGCTCGTTCGTAGATCTGTACGCCTCCTGCAAGACGACAAGCTCCGTGGCGGACTCGATGGTGTACATCCCCCGGTCCGACGGGCGGACATGGCGCCTACGGCCTCCTCAGCCGCCATGCCGGTGAAGACAGTGGGCATCAGGTTATTTTTAAAGATTTTTGGGGGTGGCCTTCCAGGTTAGTATTTAGAGATTTTTGTTTCCGCTGAAACTGATCACATCTTTCTCACATGTGTTCCTCTGAAACTGCTGGTGGTCTCCAGGTTAGTATTTAGAGATTTTTTTTTTGAGATGTTATTCGCCATATAATTGGTTCTACACATCTGTTCATCATTCCTGATTTTTTTCATAAGAGTTATAAATATATATATATATATATATTATATAATATATATATATATATAATATATATATATATATAGTTTGTATAGTTTATCATCATCATTTTAGAACATGACTAATCTGTTCTATAGGTTTTATGATTTAAGATTTTATGTGCATATTAAACATGCTATTACTTTAAGAAGCACATGGATGATTTGTGTTATGACATGATTTGGAGTTAGCTCCATCTTGGGAATTGCATGATTAGGCTCTTGGATCATTTTGTTGTTGCGTCTCAAGGGCTGTACATTAGTCTTGGATGGTATCAACATTATTGATAGCATGGTTTCTAGGTTTCAAGAGCCGATGACATGTTTGCTAGGTTTGGGAGGAGTGCATGCTTCATGTGCTCTTTTAATAAACTAGGGAGATTTATTGAACAAGAAAGGAGATGTGGGACTTATAGCATCGGGCTTATGAATCTTTTATTGTTAGAGAAGTTAATCTGGTTTCTGAGTGATGGAATTTGGAATGCCTGATAACCTCATTTATGTCAATGTTTTGAGAGGCAACAATCAGTGGCACAGAAGGCAACTATCAATTTTTTGAGCTGCTCTTTTTGTTGCTCTATACATATAATTCAGGTTCTATCATTTGGGTTTGATATGTAATAGGTTTACCACACAGATCATGGATATAAAATATGTCTTTTGAGTTGATGTATTGACCAGATGTTTTTGCTTAAAGAAAACTTGATGTACATTGCATGTAGAAATAACAAGAGGTCTTGATCATAGCTACTCAAAGCAAAGTATAACATCTCTTTTCAGGTCCCTTTCACAAGAGTAAAAAAAAATATCATTTTGAAAAAGTACAGAATAATGCTGCACTTATAATTAGATTAAGGGGAAGGACACCATTGGAAAGTTTAGAATTTTAGTATATATCAGGATTATGAGTTCTAATGCTTTCAGAACCTTCTCATAAAGGCATGTTTTTTTCTAAATTTAGATTACAAATCCATGTAGTCAGAGGCCAAGGTGACCAAGGGTCAGTCTCACTTGCGTGTGCTACCCCGTCGTCAATTAGTCGCGACACCTCACCACCCCTACTTGCCCGCGAACCTCCGCTCTCCCTTCCCCTACCACTGTTGCAATTAGATGAAATCTACATGTGGGGCTTCGAAAAGAAAATTCCCAACACCTTTAGCCCGAAACTAAGCTGCTTTTGTCTATCTCTTTTACGTTGCCTGCTTCCTCCTCTGTTTCCTTCCTTCCCCTGGTCAGATCTTTTCTCCATGTTTAGATGCTCCTTGCTTTGTTTGCACTTTCTTTACTTATTTTTTCTGTGGTGTTCGTTGCTCTGATTTGTTGGGAAGTCTTTTTAGAGTGGTTGCGTTTTTTCTTTAGATATTTTTGGATATCAACTCGAGAAAGAACCTATTTGAATATTGTTCAGTTTATTTCGGGATGGATTGGATGTAAATGTTGTGTCATCTATACTTAGGATTGTGAGAGAGAAAATCATGCAGATTTTTCTGAAATGTGTTATCATAATCTCAGTTAGAAGGGCATCAGACAGTTAGAAAAGGCATCATGTCTTTTTGTCTGACTTCTAGGAGAACTATTTTAATTCATGTTAATATGTCATTGGAATCTCTGAGCTGTGGATGCATTTATCCTCTAGAAATTCAGTACCATTTGACATCTTAATGAGCCGAATCTCAACTTGCATGAGATGATTTGAATTCCTGTTAAGATTTGATTAGAAAATGTATGAGCTTTTGATGCAATAGTTCTCAATTGGCTACTTTCATGGTAACATTTGGTTTTTTATTAGTAGTCAATTCCATGTCATCTCCCATGGATTCATGTTAGTCCTGCTCTTTTTTATTCTACGGAGATGTATCTTTTAGATGTTAGCATGCTGATGACCATCTCCTTTTTTTTATGAAACCATTCCAGTAAGCATTCCTATTTAAATTAGCTTATTTTTAATTAGCTTTTTAAATATTCATCATTATCATCAACTAATTTGTTCAGTAATTTCCATCCCAGTAGCAAACTGGTCTTCGTCCAACACAATTATTCTATGGGTATGTTAAAATTGTATTTGGATGCATAGATCTTAGAGTTTAGGTTCTTCATTTGTTATGTGCAAGTATCTCTATTTTTACCATACTACCACATTCTTAAAGCAAATATAAGGGAGAAGCCACGTTCTTAACCATTTGAGTTTTTAACAATATTTTTTGGAGACCTATCATATAAGGGTGGCCAATAAATAGGTGCACCTTTAAAATCTTTCTTTTTCTATTAGACTAATGTTGTGCAGTGTACACATAGATTTAAGAATTCACAACTTCAGAATCTATTTATGTTACGTAATTAGTTTTAGTGCTTTGTCATAACTTTAGATGCTCTGTTATGTAGCTTTTTGGTTATGTATATACCATTGGCAGAAAATTTGAGCTATCTATATAGTTTGTATAGTTTTCTTAACTTATTCAGATTTGCTTTAACAATATCATTTCTTTTTTCTGACTCTTCATTTTGTTGTGTTTAAAAGAATTTGACGAAAACCTTATTTTGCCCTATTATATGTTGACAATTGTTGAAATGTATATACCTGGCTATCATTATATTACTGGGGCCTTCCATTGAAAACCATGTCATATAAAAGCTAACATCCAGTCAAATCATCCAAAAAGAAAAACCTGACTACGTGCAAGGTTACTCCAGCTGGGCGGTCAACGGTGTAACATCACACTAACACACATGGGTGAACATTTGAGGCCCATAGTCATATAAACATGAAAAGAGGATAAAAAGTGTCTAAATCGCTTCCAGAATGAATTGTGTTTTCAACTAAACAAATTGTCAATAGTAAGGCACCTATCTTATCTAGTTTGAGAAAGCCAAAAGGAAATAGCTAG
>CM024753.1:30151011-30200869 GCA_014218235.1 Colocasia esculenta
CAAGATATCTATATGATTATTTGTGCTTGTTCTCTTTTTTTGATAACCTAGAAAAATATAATATACTATAAATGTAACATTTGAAATGTAAAATTTTCATAAAATAGATAATTCTTCCATCATGTAGAAGCCTTTGAATCTTACCGTTCTCAACTGTTTTCATAATATACTCTAATATTTTAACAATCAATGTCTATATACATCCATACATATATACATATATATATGAGTGATGTTGAGGTACGTGTTGGCGGCCCCGCCGTACCCCAGTCGCTGCCGTTGGATCATGATCCAACGATAGAAAAAAAAACATTTGAACTATAGATGGCCATCCAACGACCACTGCGTCATGCCGGGTGCGGCGCAGTTGCCTGGTGCACCCCAACATCGATCATGTAAATAAAATATATTAGATATACTATATATAGACAATGTAAAAGATTCAATAATTGTATATTAGTTTTGAGTAAGAAGTAATTGATTTAAGTATATTTCAAGATAAGATGAAGAGAATGAAGTCAAATAAAACTAGTATGTCCTATATTATTAAACAACATGCCTGACAAAAAGAAAACTATAAATATGTATTGTTACAGATTCTCTAGTCTATATATAGAAATAAGTTTTTTAAAAGAGAAAAAATGTGGCGGATCGCCTCGGTCAAGCCCGTTAAATCGATAACGTATTTGATCCGAGTCCGCCTCCCCGAACGGGCCGAAGCCTCGCAAGGGATACCAAACCACAGTCCGTGTAAACATAAAGGAACACACCACATTTTATATATATTCCACAAGTTTACATAGTCAAATTTTACAAAAGCTGAAAAGAAGTACAAGATCCTGGGGCATACCCGAGGTACAACTGAAGAAAGTAAACAACTACAAAACTACACTGCTGAAGCTACTCTGCTGGAGGTGCTGACCCCGCACCGCTATGACGCGGCCCGAACTGGACGTCGGACGAGAGACGTCCTCCTCGCTCTCACCTGTGGGGGTAGGGTGAGCCTCTCTAGTCACTGGCTCAGTAGGGACCTCCCCCAATACCGAGCGAATAAACACCACGAGTACGAATAGTAACAGCACCAACAATTTATATAACAGCTAAGCAGTAAGTAAAGCTGTAAAAGTACTCACCGTCTGCCGACTACGAGAAACAATAGTAATAATTAAACGGCAAATCAGTACAGGTGTACAAGCTAAAGTAGAGACAGCCAACACGAGCCACATGACTGGTTCGCGACACCAGAAACTGACTCGGACACAACTACACAGGTCCTACCTCTCATTCTCGCAGCCACGGACAAAGGTCCAGCTGCCGCTCCACGTAAAAAGTCAAGCAACTGTGGAGACCACTAAACACCACAACCTGCAGACCACACGGTCACAGGCCCTGCCTAGCACCTCCGAGACCCTGGCCTGGCTCACTAGAGTGAGGCACTGAAAAGGACTAGCTGGGGACCAGTGTCGACTACTGGTGTCCGTACCCCCAACTACGAGCGCGCTACAAGTGACTAAAAACAAACTCAAGTGTCACTGTCCCACTGTCGTCTTTCCCTCAGCCGGACGTACAACTCTAACACAAGAGTGAGGGTGTCCAGGTCAGACGACACAGACCTCGACGGTACAGCACAAGTACCGGGACAAAGCCCCGAGCTAACAGCCTGGCTCACAAAGAACCTGGGGCACCCAACTGGAGAGGTAACCACGGTAGGCGTCGTACTACTCGCCACGTACACAGAACCACGTGCACGTCACACACAAACCACGTGAAACCTCACGTAAACCACAAGTAACCACTGGTCCACTACACGTGAACCTAACTGACTCGCGTACACAACGCGCAGTCACCGAAGTAAACAACTAATAGCATACCTTGTATGCTAAACACGTAAACCAAGTGCACTCAGTGCACTCATGCGTTAACACACATGCATTATCGATAATTATTGAACTTAGTCATTTCTGCTCATATAGAAGTAGGCGGCCACATCGATTGCCGCTTACTGGGAGTCAACGGCAAGGGTCCTGGCCGTTAACCTCCTGGCTGAGAATCTTGGCGGCAAGCGATGTTGACGCCAAGTTCTCCGGCCATAAACCCTGCAGAAACCCTAATCCGGGCCCTGCGGGGTTTTCTAACTATTCTAACTACTGAAAAACTGCAATGCAATTCCTTTAGCATGCTAGAACCCAATACAACCCGTTATAAACATGATTCGTACAGTAAACTACTCAAACCACCCATTATCCACTTGGTGCAACTCTATCCAAACATGGATTATCATGCTGGTTCAAGTGAGTATGATGTGTTTTAATGTTTCTACGGAGCTAAACGGGTTCGTCCCCTACCTCAGAACGCGTTAGAATCTCCTGCAATCCCCCGTTCACACGCCGAGCCCTCCGCGAGCTCCCACGCGACTGCACCACGCCGCGACGTTTCCTCGCGTAATTCAGCGATGCCGCGCGTTCTACGATCGTCCACTACTCCTCGGCACCTGTTGGAAGCTTCAGAAACTCTGGGGCGCGAAGCTGGGGCAAGAGGTAAGAGAGTGAGCTGTGAGAACAGCCCTCGGGTAAGCTATAAACCTGTTGAACTGACGGTTTGGCGTCAACCCCCTTGTCGCCAACATCAACCGCCAGCCTAAACGTCCACATCTACTGCCGCTAAGCTCATTATGTAAACGTCCCCAATCTGGACGCCTACTAGTAAACGGCCACCCATGGCCGCCAACTCAGACAGAACAGTAGCAGTCCTATTCCATTTCCGGACCAACCCTGTAACGCGCCCCGACGCGGAATATCGGAGCGGGATTACATTTATTAATAGTACAGAGCGAGAAATAAATGCAAACCATTGCACAATGGAATAATACCAAATAAACTCCAATTTCATTAATAATCCACCAGTCATCATTACATCAACGTATCAGAGCCAAACTAGGGCCCAGAGTACTTTATTCAAATCAAACTATTATATTATGACTAACTGATTCACTAACTACTACTAGATAGCACTGGTGGCTGAATGGTCACTCTTGAGCATCTCCCTCAGTCCCGTCCTCGTATGTGTGGTCATCTCCATTCGACTCACCTGAACACATTAAATAAAAATGCAGGATGAGCGAATAACGCCCAGTAGGATTTAATATCTCATGACACAAGCATGCTTTAAATAGTTATATTTAATGGCAGGCTAACTAGAGAGTAAAGTCATGTAAAGCATGTCACGATAACGAGAGAACAATTGCAACTAGCACAGGGAAAATAGTTCAACGAGAACGATAATAGAATGTCCATGTAATGATATAACATGTAAATTGCACATGGTGCACTAGTAACGATCACGCTTGCACTTGTAGAGATAACACTTTTGATTGTCATGAGTATCTAGATAGTAAACTGGCGCTGGATGCATGCCGTAACACATCCTATGATCATTTTAACACCCATGGGTACTGGCACTTTTCGGGCGCTCCTCCCAGGACCTGATCGGCCTATTGCGCTGGCATAGTCATTTCTTTATCTTAGACAATCACACGAATGGCCAATAGAGTACCAAGAAGAGATAAGAGAGTACTAGACGAGATAGATAAGAGTGTAGAGAGAACGTGAACAGATGAGAGGATATAGATTAGATGAGATAGGGACATTTCCGTAAAAACACGATAAACACGATAGTAACGGTTGCACAGCACCACAAGTCGGGTGCCGGCAGTCTGGTAGAAGTCACAACCGCCCCTTAGCCGTGCTGTGTACACGGGTCAGGTGGTCCGGTGTGAACTCAAGACGAGAAGGAATATACTAAGGTTTGGATCGCACTGATCCCTAAGGTGTAACGGGTTTCGAGGTACAACCAGCTCGTTGACTAAGGACGTGCGCCAAAGCCAAGAAGACTTACGGAGGTCTTGACAAGAGTCCCTGGTCCAATCGAGAGTATTCCCGGTGGAGAGGTGGTCCAAGTCAAGGAAGTGTGTAAAACGGGGTCCGTCGTGCCTAGAGTGCTCGTAGGCCGAGGGAAAACGGTAACGGTAGATAAAATACGCGAGTCAAACGGAAACAATTGTATTTACAAAATAGGGTAATTTAGTCATTTATTTCGATAATTTACCGAATATATTATTGCATATTTATCGAGGTCAATTGGCATTTAATAATGTTGTGTGTGTGTAAGTGTAAATAATCTTGATGATATGACAAGTCGTGCAGTGTCATTTAAATAATTAAATTTATATCATTAAGTCATTTATTATTTTACCAAGTCGATTAACTATAACATGATTTAATCATGACTAATTAAAGGGTATAAAGCTTAAAAATCAGGGCACATGTACAATTTTCAGTTCTGGTCGGATACTTGAAAACGCGGCAGACATACCCGTCGCGTTTCAAGTCCGACGGGGCGGTCGGGCGCGACACGGCGACCTGCCGGTCTGGCCCGGTCCGGGGTGAATCGCGGTGGTCCGCGCCGCCGCGTTCTTGACGCGACGCCATCGGCCGGCGCGACCCACTGTTATCGCGGCGGGTCGCGCCGTCGCGATAACAGGTGGGTTTGCTCTTTTCTTTTTTTTCCAGGGCGAGCCATCTGTGATACATGGACGTTCTAAATTACATATAAAATATATGGTGATCTAAAAAGTACGAAACTGGTTTTAAACGAAAGTAGACAGTACATCTATCAACATGCACGATTAATTTGAAAATAGACAAGGTTTAGACATGCATTGATCAGGTTACTTTTCGGTGACCTAAACAAGCGCAGTCAGGGTTCAACGAATTAATTAGAGATGTACACTTGATGAAAAATTATAAAACCCGTGTTTGAAAGCTAACATGAAGTAGTATTTTAGAGAATTTTATCATGATAGGACATCAAGTATGCACGAAGTTAAGGGTAAACTTGAAGAGTCGGGTATATTCAATAGACAGAGATTCAAAGATTTATTCTCCCTCATGGGAGATCGAAATCGAGCAAGACCAGGGGCGTTTGAAAGATAGTGGATGTAGTATAACTGAGAATTTTATCATGGCATGTGAACAAGTACATATCGGGAATTAGAGAAAACATGAGATCTCAGTTCATGAGAACAGCAGGATTTCACAAATTAAATTCGCCCAAATGGATGAACGAATACCACGAAACCATAGGGTTTTGAAGAGGTACATGAAGGCTACCTAGGGTAATTATTTCACGATTTTTGCTTGAGAGATTGTCTACCTTTTGTCGAGTCCAAGAAAACCCTAGGTTGAAGACGAAAATGGGAAAACCTTCTTGCTCCAAGCCTTCTTCTCTTGCTCCTTGGTCTCCAACCTTTCTCCTCCTTCTCTAAGGTTGCAGCCACGAAAATGGGGAGATAGGGAGGAGATTTGAAGTGTTTAAGCTTCTATAGAGTCCATACAACCCCAAACTCTTCTCTCCTCCTTTAATTACGAAAATTCCACATTTATCTCTCTATTTTCTCTCATTTATCCATCTAATGGGTAGGGGAGAGTTTAATTTCGTGGTTAATGAGTTAGGATGGGTTTAGGACTCTTTATTTAGATATATAAGGGTTATTTAACATTTATCTTAACCTTTACTATTTATTTAATTATTTAGATACGAATTTCATTAATTTAATTCTCATTCCAACATGGGCTATCCCTATTTGGGCCCATTCCATTGGGTTTGGGTTATTAAGTAACCCATTACTAATTTAATTTAATGGGGATTGCTTTAATTCCCATTTATACAATGCATTCTCCCTTTATTCCACTTAAATCATTTATTCCATTATTTAAATAAAAAGTTATTTTATTTGGATTTTAAAAATCCAGGGTGCTACATCCTCCCCCTTTTAAAAAGAATTTGGTCCCCAATTCATATAATCGTAAGAGGAAGTAGACTTACTGAATATTCCGGATAATTCCGGCGCATTGTAGCTTCAGGCTCCCACGTGGCCTCTTCAACTTCGTGATTTCTCCATAATATCTTCACCACGGTATGGCTCGATTCCGAAGCTGTTGCATCTTCTTGTCCAGAATCTTCACTGGCCTTTCTTCATAGGTCATATCTTTGTTCAGAGTGATATCATCATAGCTAATTACGTGAGATGGATCATACACGTATTTCCTTAGCATTGACACATGGAATACATTGTGTACTGTAGAGAACTGGGGAGGTAGTGCTAGTCGGTACGCCACCTCGCCAACTCTATCTAATACCTCAATGGACCTATGAATCTTGGTCTTAGCTTGCCTTTCATCCCAAACCATTGAAATCCTCGGGTCGGGGATACTTTGAGCATTACATGGTCTCCAGTCTGAAATTCTAAGTCCCTTCTTCTTTTATCAGCATAGCTCTTCTGCCTAGACTGAGCTACCTTAATTCTGTCTCTGATAATTTGTATGTCTCTGCTAGTATTTTGTACCATGTCTGGTCCCAGCCATTGCTGCTCACCTACTTCATTCCAGCACACTGGCGATCTACAGCTTCTGCCATACAGAGCTTCGAATGGTGCCATCTTAATGCTGGCCTGATAACTGTTGTTGTAGGCGAATTCTATTAGTGATAGTTGTTCATTCCATAACCTTCAAAATCTATAGTGCAGCCACGTAGCATGTCCTCCACTATCTGGTTGGTCCTTTCTGTCTGTCCATCCGTCTGTGGGTGGAAAGCAGTACTAAAATTGAGTTTAGTGCCTAAGGCAGTTTGGAGTCCCTTCCAGAATCTAGAAGTGAACCTAGGGTCACGATCTGAGACAATGGATACTGGAACTCCATGTAGTCTGACTATCTCTTTTACATATAACGCTGCAAGCACATCAACACTCCAAGTGCTTTTAACTGCTAGAAAATGTGCGGACTTGGTCAATCGGTCCACTATGACCCAGATTGCATCGAGTCCACCACGAGTTCGGGGTAAACCCATGATGAAATCCATTCCGATGCTTTCCCACTTCCATTCAGGTATGTCCAGGGGTCTAAGTACCCCCGCAGGACGCCGGTGTTCTGCTTTTACCTGTTGACAAGTGAGGCAGTGCGCGGCATGCTCAGCTACCTCACGCTTCATGTTTGGCCACCAAAATGACCTCTTCATGTCTTGGTACATCTTGGTTGCACCAGGATGTATTGTGTACTTGGTCTTGTGGGCTTCATCCATCAGTTTCCTTTTCAGCTCTTCATTGTCAGGCACACATGTCCTGGCTTGGAATAATATTCTTCCATCTTCAGCGATGGAGAATTCTGGTTTGTCAGCTATGGTCTCCCTTACTCTGATTAGAAACGGATCATTAGTCTGTTGCTCTCTGATCTCGACAAAGATGTCGGGTGAGCTTTAAGATTAGCCACTAACATCTTATCACTTCTCTTTTCAATATTCAGATCTAGACTGGCGAATTGCTCTAACAATTGCATCTCCCATGACTAGACAAGATATCGAAGCTACTGGCTTTCTGCTAAGTGCATCAGCTACTGCATTACCTTTGCCTGGGTGATATGAATGTTGAAATCAAAATCCTTCAAGTACTCCAGCCATCTCCGTTGTCGCATATTGAGCTCCTTTTGAGAAAATAAGTACTTCAAACTCTTGTGGTCGGAGTATACAATGAATTGTTCCCCATACAGGTAATGCCTCCAGATCTTGAGTGCAAATACCACAGCAGCTAGCTCTAAGTCATGGACAGGATAATTGACCCCATGTGGCTTCAACTGCCTTGAAGAATAAGCTATCACTTTCTCATTCTGCATTAGTACACAGCCTAGACCGATTCCAGATGCATCAGTGTAGACTGAGAATCCTGCCCCTCGACTGGTAATGCGAGGACAGGTGCAGATGTCAACAATTGCTTGAGTGTCTGAAGCTCTTCTCACTTCCTTGCTCCAGACATATGGGTTCTCCTTCCGCGTAAGACGCGTAAGAGGTACAGCTATCTTGGAGAAGTCTTTTATGAACCGTCTGTAATATCCAGCCAGTCCAAGAAAGCTCCTGATTTCTGTGACATTGGTCGGCCTTTCCCAGTTGAGCACGGCTTCTACCTTGGAAGGGTCAACCGCGATACCATCCTTGGAAATGCACATGGCCTAGGAACGACACCTCCTCGAGCCAGAATTCACACTTGCTCAATTTGGCGTAGAGTTGATTGCCTACCTTTTTGCGCTGTAAAGATCCTAGGGTTGAGGGGTGACGAATTTCGAAGTTCTCCTTGCTCCAACCTCCTTCTTCTCCTTGCTCCAACCCTTCTCCTCATGCTCCAGAGCTCCAGCCACGAAAATGGGGTTGATAGGGTCAATGAGAAGTGTATAGGGTGGTAATAGAGTCCACACAACTCCGTACTCTTCCTTCTCTCCTAAATTTCAAAAATTCACAATTATCCTCTATTTTTCTTCCATTTATCCACCTAATGGGTAGGAGAGGTTTTAATTTCGTGGGTAATAGTTTAGGATAGGATTAGGACTCTTATAGAGACATTTATAAGCTAGTTTAGTCATTATCTTATCCTTTTTAATTTATTTAAATATTAACTCCGAATTTACACATTTATCTCCCATATTCTAGCATTAATCCACTAATTGGCTTATGGAGAGATCTAATTTTATGGCTAATGTGTTAGGATGGGATGGAGACTCTTTTTAAGATTATATGAGTCATATTAGTGCTTTAATGACCCCTTTTTAATTAAGAGATAATATATTTACGAATTTCCCTATTTAATTTGGGTCTCTTATATTAACCCAATTGTCTCACATCTAAATCCTAATTTTAGATTAGGATAGGTCCTATTGGGTTAGACTAGGGTTAGGACTCTTTTTAAGATGATTAAGAGTTAAAATACTCATTATCTTAACCATTTTCTATTTATTAATATTTTAGGTACGAATTTAGCTTAATTATCTCCCATCTCATGATGGGCTCTTCTTATTTGGGGCCCAACAATCTATGTTAGGTCCATTAGTAAAACCCATTACTAATTTAACTTAATGGGTATTGATTTAATTCCAATTATTCACCCTTTATCCTTAAGTAAATCTATTTATCACACTTATTCAAGTAAATTCATATTTTTTTAAATTGAATAAATATTATTCATACCAATATTTCTAATATTCATCATTTGTGCAATTACTCTTAGCCCAATAACTCATGTGAGCTTAATTGTACAACCCATGTACTTACTTTACTTAATGGGTTTTTATTTATCCTTTTATTAGATAATTTATTCATGGGCCAAGATTGTCTATTGGTCCAATATCATAATGGACTATCATCCCATATTATTTAAGTCTACTCATATATTTATTTTAATTTATAATCCACCTTGGATCATAAATAATAGATTCTTCGACTTATTCCTTAATTATGCTAATAAGTCGCATAAATTCTTAAACTAAGTCCAATAATTTTTCTACGCCCAAATTTCATGATGGGTCATTAGAGAACATTATTTATAGTATAACTACTATTTTTACGAAATTTTTATAGGAGCTTATACGCATGTGATAATAATGCGTACCTTTTTAATTGATTGAATTTATTAATTGATATTTTTCAATTTATCTATAATTATTAATTAATGGATTTTCCGGGGTACTACATCCTCCCCCACTTAAATAGAATTTGGTCCCCAAATTCATATGATATGATACGATTACCTATCTACTCTACGACTATTTCATTCCATCATCTCCCCCACTTAGAGTTTGCTATCAAGAAAATGATATGAATTTAACTAAGGGTTTAGTGATGATACCTGTCTATCTTTATTGGCATGATTTATATCCACAAGAGCTTGTAACTGTTGTTGGCGTGGAGTTTGGTTCTTCTTTATTGGGCAATCGATGACGCGATGTTGTTGGCTTCCACACGCAAACATCTGCCCAATTTCTTCCAACATTATCAATTCGATGCCCTGGCTTTTTACAAAATTTACAAAATTCTTCCGCTTCACTTCTCCTTTCATTCTCTTATAATTGTTTGGTTGATTCTCTATTGTCATAGAGCTGAGATCCTTGGCGTTAGTGTGTGGTTCTTTTAGAAGAGGGCAGTCTTGTATCAGACTCCAAACTGCCACATCGCAAACATGCTCCTACTTTCCGCCAGCATTCCTTAGTCACATGACCTGGCTTGCTACAATGAAGGCAGATGATCTTGCTATGTTTCTTTTGTGTGTTCACCTTCTTGTCTTGGTTGTATCTTTTCTTCTTCTCTTTCTTTTTAGCCGCTTTTCCAATCTTCTTGGTCGTCCTCAGGCTCCTTTCAGCAGTTGGGCGACTTTATGACATGCCTGGACTAACTTTAGAGTTGCCCTCATTTCATCTTGTAGGGGCATACGTTCGGCGTCCATTAGATTTCCTTCAAGAATAGGGTTGGCATTAGGGTGCTAAAGTAATAATTAAGTTGATACATATATATAGATAAATGTATTCGGATCTTAACCATGGTTCTACCCAATCCTCACACAGGTATGGTGGTTGACTTAGACACGTGTCAGGCAGTTCACCTAGAACATCCTAGACTTAATGTCCTAATAAGGACATCCTAGCTCTGATACCACTGTCATGCCCCGCCAATTTAGCAGCAGAATAAATCGGGGAGGCATGAACAACGAGTATGGTAACGTAAATTGCGCATACATTCGCAAATATCAGAGCATCTAATGAACAATAATTGTAATAAAACTCATCATTTTATTGATATTCATCTAAACTATTACAACCACTAATTTAGAGCCAAAACATAGGGCTCAGACTTCATTACATTTGGAAATGATAACTAAGCAACTACTAAACCAACTCTAGGGTACTGGGGACAATCCATCGCTATGACTCCAGGACGCTCATCACTCCAGTCCAATCCCGTTGTTGTGTGTAAGGTCATCATCCGACTTACCTGAAAACACAATGACAATAACGAAGGGTAAGCGATAACGCTCAGTAGGACTTAATATCTCGTGTAAACAAGCAAACTTAAGTGATTAATATCTTGTAAAGTAGGTCAACTAGAGAGAACGATCAAGTATAGTCGAGAGAGTAATAGTACCAGATAACACGTGAACGGTAATACATTTCAAAGATTATTGCAAAACTAGGATGGTAAAGAACTGGCCGTGTAACGAGATAGCGTGTATGGTTGCACAACAGTGCACTAGTCACGATAGCAAGTAAAGCGAGTAACATGCGTTTGGTCGATCATTTTATCAACCACAAGTCAAGTATCATGTACAGGAATGTTTGTGAATTGTCTTAGATTAAATCTTGATAGTCATGCGTTTGGTGTATGCCATCACCTGATCATTAGACCCCCACGAGTTAAAGCCTTTCGGGTGCTCCTCCCAAGGACCAGATCGGGCCCTTATAATGTTGCCTAGCATAGTCATGTTTGTTATCTTAGACAATCACAAATGACCAATAGAGTACAAGAAGAGATAAGAGAGTACTAGACGAGATAGATAAGTGTAGAGAGAACGTGAACAGATGAGAGATATAGATAATAGATGAGATAGGGACAATTCCGTAAAACACGAAACACGATAGTAACGGTTGCACAGCACCAAGTCGGGTGCCGACAGTCTGGTAGAAGTCACAACCGCCCCTTAGCCGTGCTGTGTACACGGTCCGGTGGTCCGGTGTGAACTCAAGACGAGAAGGAATATACTAAGGTTTGGATCGCACTGATCCCTAAGGTGTAACGGGTTTTGAGGTACAACCAGCTCGTTGACTAAGGACGTGCGCCAAAGCCAAGAAGACTTACGGAGGTCTTGACAAGGAGTCCCTGGTCCAATCGAGAGTATTCCCGGTGGAGAGGTGGTCCAAGTCAAGGGAAATTGTGTAAAAACGGGTTCCGTCGTGCCTAGAGTGCTCGTAGGCCGAGGAAAACGGTAACGGTAGATAAAATACGCGAGTCAAAACGAAACAATTGTATTTAACAAATAGGGTAATTTAGTCATTTATTTCGATAATTTACCGATATATTATTGCATAATTTATCGAGGTCATTGGCATTTAATAATGTTTGTGTGTGTGTAAGTGTAAAGAAATCTTGATGATATGACAAGTCGTGCAGTGTCATTTTAAATAATTAAATTTATATCATTAATGTCATTTATTAATTTACTAAGTCGAATTAACTATAACATGATTTAATCATGACTAATTAAAGGGTATAAAGCTTAAACAATCAGGGCATATGTACAATTTTCAGTTCTGGTCGGATTCTTGAAACGCGGCAGACATACCCGTCGCGTTTCAAGTCGCGACGGGGCGGTCGGGCGCGACACGGGACCTGGCCGGTCTGGCCCGGTCCGGGGTGAATCGCGGTGGTCCGCGCCGCCGCGTTCTTGACGCGACGCCATCGGCCGGCGCGACCCCACTGTTATCGCGGCGGTCGCGCCGTCGCGATAACAGGTGGGTTTGCTCTTTTTTCTTTTTTTCCAGGGCGAGCCATCTGTGATACATGGACGTTCTAAATTACATATAAAATAGTATGGTGATCTAAAAGTACGAACTGTTTTAAACGAAGTAGACATGTACATCTATCAACATGCACGATTAATTTGAAAATAGACAAGGTTTAGACATGCATTGATCAGGTTACTTTTCGGTGACCTAAACAAGCGCAGTCAGGGTTCAACGAATTAATTAGAGATGTACACTTGATGAAAAATTATAAAACCAGCGGTGTTTGAAAGCTAACATGAAGTAGTATTTTAGAGAATTTTATCATGATAGGACATCAAGTATGCACGAAGTTTAAGGGTAAACTTGAAGAGTCGGGTATATTTCAATAGACAGAGATTCAAAGATTTAATTCTCCCTCATGGGAGATCGAAATCGAGCAAGACCAGGGGCGTTTGAAAGATAGTGTGATGTAGTATAACTGAGATTTTTATCATGGCATGTGAACAAGTACATATCGGGAATTAGAGAAAACATGAGATCTCAGTTCATGAGAACAGCAGGATTTCACAAATTAAATCGCCCAAATGGATGAACGAAATACCACGAACCATAGGTTTTTGAAGAGGTACATGAAGGCTACCTAGGTATTATTTCACGATTTTTTCTTGAGAGATTGTCTACCTTTTGTCGAGTTCAAGAAAACCCTAGGTTGAAGATGAAAAACGGGAAAACCTTCTTGCTCCAAGCCTTCTCCTCCTTGCTCCTTGGTCTCCAACCTTTCTCCTCCTTCTCTAAGGTTGCAGCCAAGAAAATGGGGAGATAGGGAGGAGATTTGAAGTGTTTAAGCTTCTTATAGAGTCCATACAACCCCAAACTCTTCTCTCCTCCTTTAATTACGAAAATTCCACATTTATCTCTCTATTTTCTCTCATTTATCCATCTAATGGGTAGGGGAGAGTTTATTTCGTGGTTAATGAGTTAGGATGGGTAGGACTCTTTATTTAGATATATAAGGATTATTTAACATTATCTTAACCCTTTACTATTTATTTAATTATTTAGATACGAATTCATTAATTAATTCTCATTCCAACATGGGCTATCCCTATTTGGGCCCATTCCATTGGGTTTGGGTATTAGAGAACCCATTACTAATTTAATTTAATGGGGATTGCTTTAATTCCCATTTATACAATGCATTCTCCCTTTATTCCACTTAAATCAATTTATTCCATTTATTTAAATAAACATTTTTTATTTGGATTTGAAAAATCCAGGGTGCTACAAACCCTGCGCTGCACCTGCTCAAACCACGCATCCACACCATGCATTCCACACAACCGACTCACACTGACCGCACAACGGCCGCCACAACCACAACACACGATCCGCATGGATCCGAAAAGCACGCGACGTTACATTACTATCATCTAAAAGAAATTTTCAACCTCGAAATTCATACACAATTCAAAGTTAAACAACTCATATATACACACCTTTACAAGTACTATCATCTAAAAGAAAAAATACACAAGCTATTCAAACAGATAAGGATACCCTTTAGCCATTTCCGCGGCAACTCCCAGGTATCCTCACCACCAACATATTTTCCCATCTCACTTTAACTAGCTCAATTTCTTTATTCCTCAGCTTCTTTATCTTTCGATCTGTGATCTGCACCGGATACTCTGGCATAGTCATGTCCGGCCTCAGGTCACCACCTTGATATCTAATTATTTGAGCTGGATCTCAATACATTTTCTCAACATGGAGACATGGAAAATATCATGCACATCTGCAAAAATCAGCTGGCAAATCCAGCCTATAAGCCACTTCCCCAATTCTTTCAATTACCTGGAAAGGTCCCACATACCTTGGACTCAACTTTCCAGACTTGTCAAACCTCATTATACCTTTACTTGGGGAAACTCTCAGAAAAACAAAATCTCCCACCTCAAACTGAAGTGGTCTCCTCCGCACATCAGCATAACTTTTCTGCCTACTTTGAGCTGCCTGCAATTTTTCTTGATAAGCTTCACTACAGTGGTTTGCTGAATCAATCAGGACCACTATTGCCTTTCTCCCACTTCGTGCCAATTCAATGGGTTCTACATGGCCTTCCATATAAAGCTTCATACGGTGCATCCCAAGACTGGTATGATAACTATTATTGTAGGCAAACTCAACCATTCCCAAATGATGCTCCCAACTACCTCCCCAAACTAAACAACAAGCTCGCAACATATCTTCAATTGTCTGAATAGTCCTCTCTGTCTGACCATCTGTCTGGGGATGATAAGCGGAGCTATATCTCAATTCAGAACCAATTACTTTCTGCAGACTTCTCCAAAAACCAGAAGTAAATCTGGATCTCTATCAGATACAATAGTCTTTGGAATACCATGCAGTGGAACAATTCTTTCAACATAAATATTTGCCAACCTGTCCACTGTGCAAGACATACTCACTGCCACTAATCTGCACACCTTAGTCAATCTGTCAACAAACACCCATATTCCATTATGCCCTGAACTCGACCTTGGTAAACCCACAGCCACAAAGTCCATCGCAATATCATCCCATTTCCATTGTGGAATAGGCAACGGTTGCAATAGACCTCCAGGCTTCTGATGCTCTGCTTAATCTGCTGACAGATAGAACATCTTGCCACAAATTCTGCTATTTCTTTCTTCATATGAGGCCACCAAAAATGCTTTCTTAAATCAGGTACATTTTAGTACTACCCGGATGATAGTGTACCTAGATTTATGAGCCTCTTCCAGAACTCGCTGCTTCACCTCTCTCTCTGCAGGAACAAACAACCTGCCCCTAAGCCTGACCACCACAATTATCATCAATAGAAACTCTTTCCATTTTCACAATTTCAGGTAAACCTGCATCTGCTCTCTGAGCTTCAATGATCTGCAATATAAGATGGCTCTACTGCACTGGCAGCTAAATTGCTCGACGCTGACTGCTGGGCACATACAAGGAGTTCTCCGCTACTTCTTCATACAACTTCCATTCTTTAATCATCATCAAATTCATATATGCCTTGCTGCTCAAGGCATCAGCTACAACATTGGCCTTACCCGGATGGTAAGCCAAACTGAAATCATAATCTTTCAATATTCAACCCATCTGCGCTGGCGAAGATTCAAATCTTTCTGCAAGAAGATATACTTCAAGCTTTTATGATCTGTAAAAATTTCAAATCTCTCGCCATACAGATAATGCCTCCACTTTTCAAAGCAAACACACTGCTGCCAATTCTAAATCATGAGTGGGTAATTTTCCTCTGCTGGCTTCAATTGCCTGGATGCATACGCTATCACTTACCATGCTGCATAAGCACTGCATCAAGACCTCTCCTTGAAGCATATATAGCACAAACCACCACTCCCTGCCGGCAATGTCAATATAGGTGCTGATGTGAGTCTTTTCTTCAATTCCATGAAACTTCTCTGACATTCACCGGACCACACAAAAAGGCACACCCTTTCTGGTCAATCTAGTCATAGGTGCTGCAATCTTAGAAAAATCTTGAATAAAGCGCCTATAAACCTGCCAACCCCAGAAAACTTCTAATCTCGGTTATTGTCTTAGGCACTTCCCACCTAGACACAGCTTCCACTTTACTTGGGTCTACTGCTACTCCTTTGGCTGAAATAACATGACCCAAAAACTGAATTTCCTTTAACCAGAATTCACACTTACTGAATTTAGCAAACCTAGTTATCTCTTAACAACTGCAAGGTAAACCTCAAATGAGCTGCATGCTCCTCTTCAGATGCTGAATAAATTAGAATATCATCAATAAAGACCACAATAAATTGATCTAAATATGGATGAAAATTCTATTCATCAGATCCATAAAACCTGCAGGAGCATTAGTCAACCCAAAAGGCATTACCACAAACTCATAGTGACCATATCTGGTTCTGAACGCTGTCTTATCTATATCCTCCTCTTTGATTCTCAACTGATGGTACCCGGACCTTAAATCAATTTTAGAAAACACCTTTGCTGATTGCAACTGATCAAATAAATCATCTATCCTCGGCAACGGGTACTTATTCTTAATGGTCACATCATTCAATTTCTATAATCAATGCACATCCGAAAACTTCCATCTTTCTTTTTCACAAATAAAACCGGCGCTCCCCATGGGGATGACTCGGTCTAATAAAACCTTTCTGCAACAATTCTTCTAACTGCTTTTTCAATTCTTTAAGTTCTGCTGGTGCCATCCGATATGGAGCTTTAGAGATCGACATGGTACCTGGCAGCAACTCAATAGAAAAGTCCACCTCTCTGTGTGGAGCTAAACCAGGCAATTCTTCCTGAAAAACATCAGCAAATTCCCTAACCACGGGAACTGCTTCCATTGGCTGACTGGCTTCTACCAAACTTACCGAGGCTAAATAAGCCACACACCCATCATTTATCAACTTTCTAGCTTTAATTGCAGAAATTAAAAACTTGGAGGTAAAAAAGGCATACCATGATATTCAAACACTGCACCATTAGGATGACAAAATCTGATCATTTTCTTTCTGCAATCTAACATTGCTCCATACATCTCAAGCCAATCCATACCCAGAATAATATCATAATCTGACAACTGCAGGGCATACAACCGACCCGGCATCTGGTTCCCTTCAATCATAACAGGAGCTTCATTTATATAGCTCGAAGTGAGTAAGAACTCACCTGAAGGAACCTCCACCACTAACTCACAAGACTTCTCTTCTAAAGGATGAGCTATGCAATCCAGAAATTCTTCGTAATAAAAGAATGAGAGGCACCCGAATCAAATAAGACTCTTGCTGAATATTCATAAAGAGGTAAAATACCTTCTATCATATTTGACGCCTCTGCCTGGGCTCAGTGATAGCCATAACCCGGCCTCTCCCTCGCTGCTGCGGTGCTCCTCTGCCACGACCTGCCTGTGGCTGCTGAACTGCTGAGGCTGCTGCTGCTGCTGCTGCTGCACACCTCTTCCATACCCATACTCTCTTGCATACGGACAATTGCGGATCAAATGTCCCGGCTGATTGCAATTATAACACCTATACCCTGGAGGAACAATAGGCTGCCTGGCAGTACTCTGCTGCGACTCCTCCACCTCAGGCCTACCACGGCCCTGCTGCAACTGCTGACGACCTCCCCCCATCCTCTTCCTTTGCCTTTAAATGCTTGCTTTAACTTCTGGCCCCATTTCCCGAACCAGATGAAGAAGGTCCTGCTGGTGCCTTGCCCTTGCTCGCACCTACTGTCTGCTGCGGTAGTCGAAAACTACCTGAACCTGATTCACCTGCCTGATGAGTCCGGATAGACCTTTCCAAAGTAGCTGCCCTCTGTGCTGCTTCTTCCACTGTCTTGCACATGAGAGGTACTATCGTATCCTGCAATTCCACTCTCAAACCTCTGATAAAATACTCAACCATCATATTATTATCTGAAACCACATATGGCGCATAACGGCTAAGTGCCATAAATCTCATCTGGTACTCTAAGACTGAAGAGTTACCTTGCTGAAGAGTTCGAATTGCTCTCTTTTTACTTGCTGCACTTGGATCGGAAAGAATGTATCGTTAAATACATCCAGAAACTCCGGCCAAGTGATAGCTTCTTCCGTCCTGCCTACAAAAGTGGTTTGCATCTTCAATCGCCACCATTCCAAAGCAAAACCTCTCAACTGATAAGCAGCTAATACCACTCTATCCGCTACCGGACACCTCATAGTCGCAAAAACTCTTTCTATTTCATGAACCCAATGCTCAGCTGTATCTGGATTCGGCCCTCCTGAATAAGTAGGTGGCTGCAATCACAGAAACTTTTCAACCTGCAACACTGGTTCTTCCGCTAACAACACTGGTGGCGGCACATGAGCTACAAAAGGCACCTCCACTCTCGGCGGAACTGGAGCAACAGGTACAGCCTCTCCATCCCAGGTGGCACTGCAACCGTGGTACTGGCGCCTGCTGATCCATTCTTGCTCGAATATCCGTGAGGCTCTCCCAAATCCTTTCTATCATACGCTGGGTGCTTTCCTCCGGATCATCTCCTCCACCACCCCAATCTCTCCAATCAGCCATTCAGAAATTTTCTACATACACAAAACCCAAACAAAATCAAAACCATGAATGATAAAAAACCAGGGTCCCTACCAGCAGTGTAAAATGACCAAAATAAGGCTATGTATCCTTTTATTCTCTTATATTAACACGGACCTTGCTCTGATACCAACTGTGGCGGATCGCCTCGTCAAGCCCGTTAAACCGATAACGTACTTGATCCGAGTCCGCCTCCCGCGAACGGCCGAAGCCTCGCAAGGGATACCAAACCACAGTCCGTGTAAACATAAAGGAACACACCACATTTTATATATATTCCACAAGTTTACATAGCCAAATTTTCACAAAGCTGAAAAGAAGTACAAGAGCCTGGGGCATACCCCGAGGTACAACTGAAGAAAGTAAACAACTACAAAACTACACTGCTGAAGCTACTCTGCTGGAGGTGTGACCCCGCACCGCTACGACGTGGCCCGGACTGGACGTCGGACGAGAGACGTCCTCCTCGCTCTCACCTGTGGGGTAGGAGCCTCTCTAGTCACTGGCTCAGTAGGGAACTTCCCCAAAACCGAGCGAAACAAACACCACGAGTACGAATAGTAAACAGCACCAACAATTTATATAACAGCTAAGCAGGTAAGTAAAGCTGTAAAAGTACTCACCGTCTGCCGACTACGAGAAACAACAGTAATAATTAAACGGCAAACCAGTACAGATGTACAAGCTAAAGTAGAGACAGCCAACACGAGCCACGTGAACTGGTTCGCGACACCAGAAACTGACTCGGACAACTAACACAGTCTACCTCTCAGTCTCGCAGCCACGGACGAAAGGTCCAGCTGCCGCTCCACGTAAAAAGGTCAAGCAACTGTGGAGACCAACTAAACACCACAACCTGCAGACCACACGGTCACAGACCCATGCCTGGCACCTCCAGAGACCCTGGCCTGGGCTCACTAGAGTGAGGCACTGGAAAAGGACTAGCTGGGGACCAGTGTCGACTACTGGTGTCCGTACCCCCAACTACGAGCGCGCTACAAGTGACTAAAAACAAACTCAAGTGTCACTGTCCCACTGTCTTCTTTCCCTCAGCCGAACGTACAACTCTAACACAAGAGTGAGGGTGTCCAGGTCAGACGACACAGACCTCGACGGTACAGCACAAGTACCGGGACAAAGCCCCGAGCTAACAGCCTGGCTCACAAAGAACCTGGGGCACCCAACTGGAGAGGTAACCACGGTAGGCGTCGTACTACTCGCCACGTACACAGAACCACGTGCACGTCACACACAAACCACGTGAAACCTCACGTAAACCACAAGTAACCACTGGTCCACTACACGTGAACCTAACTGACTCGCGTACACAACGCGCAGTCACCGAAGTAAACAACTAATAGCATACCTTGTATGCTAAACACGTAAACCAAGTGCACTCAGTGCACCTCATGCGTTAACACACATGCATTATCGATAATTATTGAACTTAGTCATTTCTGCTCATATAGAAGTAGGCGGCCACATCGATTGCCGCTTACTGGGAGTCAACGGCAAGGTCCTGGCCGTTAACCTCCTGGCTGAGAATCTTGGCGGCAAGCGATGTTGACGCCAAGTTCTCCGGCCATAAACCCTGCAGAAACCCTAATCCGGCCCTGCGGGTTTTCTAACTATTCTAACTACTGAAAAACATGCAAATGCAATTCCTTTAGCATGCTAGAACCCAATACAACCCTTATAACATGATTCGTACAGTAAACTACTCAAACCACCCATTATCCCACTTGGTGCAACTCTATCCAAACATGGATTATCATGCTGGTTCAAGTGAGTATGATGTGTTTTAATGTTTCTACGGAGCTAAACGGGTTCGTCCCCTACCTCAGAACGCGTTAGAATCTCCTGCAATCCCCGGTTCACGCCGAGCCCTCCGCGAGCTCCCACGCGAACTGCACCACGCCGCGACGTTTCCTCGTGTAATTCAGCGATGCCGCGCGTTCTACGATCGTCCAACTACTCCTCGGCACCTGTTGGAAGCTTCAGAAACTCTGGGGCGTGAAGCTGGGCAGAGGGGAAGAGAGTGAGCTGTGAGAACAGCCCTCGGGTAAGCCTATACCATGTTGAACTGAACAGGTTGGCGTCAACCCCCTTGTCGCCAACATCAACCGCCAGCCTAAACGTCCACATCTACTGCCGCTAAGCTCATTATGTAAACGTCCACCAATCTGGACGCCTACTAGTAAACGCCACCCATGGCCGCCAACTCAGACAGAACAGCAGCAGGTCCTATTCTATTTCCGGACCACCCTGCGCTGCACCTGCTCAAACCACGCATCCACACCATGCATTCCACACAACCGACTCACACTGGCCTCACAACGGCCGCCACAACCACAACACACACGATCCGCATGGATCCGAAAAGCACGCGACGTTACAAAAAAAGTAAAAGATATATTGACATAAAATCCAGTACTGAGCTAAATAATCAACTAAATATGTATTTCAGATGCACACGAACAAGATGCTAGCATAAATATCTGTTTAAAATATGGTGAAACTGAAATGAACCCATAGAGGTATATGTAAATAAGTCTTAAAAGACAGGTGAAACAAAGATATTGTGACGGACCGGGGTACTTATGCCTGATAAGGCTCCATATCCAGATCTGCCTCCCGCGAACGGACCGAAGTCTCGCAAGGGATATCTCACACACGTGTCCAGGAAGAGTATAATAGACAACTACACAGTATAAAACACAAGAAGTATATGTGCTCATATATGCTCACAAATTTGTACAACTGTCACATTACATTAAGACATGTCTAATTAAAAAGTACAATTACTTGGGGCATACTCCGAGGGAGCACAAGCTCACACAACACTACTACAACACACTGCTGGTGGTACAAGTCTGTCACAACGCCGCTGCAAGCCAACACACGGCAGACCCTGAAAAAACTGTAGGGGAGTGAGCCTTAACAAGTCATTGGCTCAGTAGGGGCTACCCAAAACAACACCGAATCAGAAAGAGACAACTAAACAGAAGAGACCTCAACCCAGAGGGTCTCACTGGCAGCATCAATAGCCAAACATTTCATGCTCACATCATAACAACAAAAACAATTAAACATAATCATGACAATATCCATAAAGTCCTCGGAAGGAAAGTGGGACTACAGGACTAATATAATACTATTAGTCAGCCCAACTATAAAAGTGCCTAAACCATAGTCTCACCGGCACACTACTACAACAACTGGTTGCCTAAGCTATAAGCCACAGGCAATTCACTGCCAGGCTACAAGCTTCACAGGCGAACCTCAAACACTTGAGTAACAGGACAGCTAACAAAGAGCTGGTCCTTTATACTCCAAACCATACTACGTCGAGAGTCACACATAAGTGGTAGGACTGGCTACAGCTAGCTAGTCCATCACTACTAAAATCATAATCGGAACCATACCAAAAAGGGTAAAACTCAACAAGTGGAAGGTCTCACACGGCCTCCACGGAGCACAGCTCTACTAAACCACAATATGCCTAGGCCACAAGTCTCATCGGCAAATTACCCACAAAGGTAACATGATTGGCAACTACAAAATAATCCACAATAAATTATAAACAAAGATTTACTTAAAACGGATAGGATACAACAAATGGCAGGTCAAACCTCAAGACCTCCACAACACACAAGTACCCGAAAAGGTTGGTACACAATGTACCACCACAAAACTGTAAAGTAACCCACGAAGGGTATAGGTACTGCTACTCTGAGGTACCACAACACAAACACCCGTACGAAGGGTACAAGTAGGTGATAAACACCATATTGAATCTCAACTATATTGTGCCTTCACTTAGGCACAACATTACAGGTGAAACCTCAACCGGTAAGTCCACAAGCACAACCGCATCACAACTGTGCCAACACCAGGCACACACGAACGGGTCAAACCTCAACCACAAGTCACAAACTCACGAACCATAGCCAGTGGCGAAGCACGAGTCAAGCCCAGCCAGTAGCAAAGCACGAGTCAGAAAGAACGCCACCACCACACGGAACGGTCTACTGACTGATCAGGCCAGTATCCAACCCGGACATACAACACAAGAACAACCTCTCAGCCTCGCAGTCACGGAGGAAAGGTCTAACTGCCGCTCCACAAGGTAAAGCCAAACAACTGTGGAGACCAACTAACACCACACCTGCAGACACACAGCTGCAAGTCCATGCCTGGCACCTCTAGAGTCTCTGGCCGGAGCACCCTAAAGTGAGGCACTGGAAAACAGGACTAGCTGGGGACCGGTGACGTCTACTAGTGTCCGTACCCCAACTACGAGCGCGCTACAAGCGACTAAAAGACAAGTACAAAAGTCACTGTCCCACTGCCGTCTTTCCCTCAACCGGACGTACAACTCAAACACAGGAGTGAGGGTGTCCAGGAAGACGACACAAACCTCAACGGTACCACACAAGTACCGGGACAAACCCCGAGCACAAGAAACACACGTGCCTGACTCACAAAGAACTTGGGGTACCCGACTAGAGAGGCATTCCGGAATAGGCGCCGGACCACCACACTCGCTAGCACAAACCACGATACTCACATGTATAGCTTTATTTATAATTCACAATATACATGTGTTAGGATTAGCTTAACATCGGTCCACCATGTGACCCCAAAGCTATCCTACACCAACACATACCTAAACCACAAATTTGCCTATCATTGGTCAACTCATGACCTCCATGGCTACACACACATCACTTAACACATAAATCAGTATAATATTCTTTAAAGGATAACAACAGACCAGGGCTAGGTCCACTCAAGAACCTCACTGCCCAATTACTACGACAAATCATAAGAATTACATTACGACAATGGTGTGCCATGCACACACCCAAACCACGTAGACAACACGTGTATAATACACCAACCAGTGTAGACACTATTTTTCTCGCTCCCTTTTTAGGGGGGCGCGAAGAACAGAGGCCCACGCAAAAGATGAGGTGATAAAAAAAGCGTTAAATGACAAAAAGAAAAAGAGACCGTGATCGTCAAGTACGCGAGGGTACCGAATGTAACGGGTGAGAAAAGGGGGGTACCTTTCACCCGTAAAAAGTGTGGGATGTGGGCGTGGGTTCACCCTCCTCCTTCCACCGGCCGGCCGGCGAAGAAGATTCAGCTCGGGGTACCTGTCACAAGAAGACAACAAAAGGAGACAACGGGCTTAGCCCGGAATGTGCAGTAAATGAATCTAGACAAATAAAAATAACATAGATGAAAAAGGGGAGAAGAACACACCTTTAAGTGGTCTTTAAACCCCTAAATTATGTAGTGTGTGGGGGTGTGCATGCATGTGATGTGTAAATGGAAAAGGGGCAACGTATGGCCCAAACAAAAATGGAAAGGACCACGTGGGGTCCGGAGGGAAGAAAAAGCAGGGTGTTTCCCTGAGGAGGCCGGACGGCGTGACGGCGCTGTGGAGGGCAAACGAGAGGAGGAAGACGACGATGGCGGCGATGGAGAGCTCGCGAGAGACGGAGACGAGGATGACGAGGAAGCAGACGGCGTAGAAGCGCGAAACGGCAGGGCTCCGCTGCTTGAAATCCCCTCCTCTCTAAAATCTCTCTCTTTCTCTCTCTAAAACCTCTCTATCTCTCTCTAAAACCCTCTCCCAAAACCATCAAATGAACATCCTCTTCTCAACCGAAGGTTGCTGGTTGAGATTTAGGTTCTGGGACAAAATCGCGTCCAGGACAGCCGCCGTAATTAAAGAAGTAAGTCGCGTCCGTCTGCAGGCTGCGATTAAGAAGGTCGGTTGATGGCGCGGAAATCGCTGCACCGCCTCTATGAATCACGTCGGGGCATGCCGCCGTGAATTGAATCGCGGCGGGACGCCCGGACGCGATTAAGACTAGGCAACCGACTCACCTGCGCGCTGTCTGCTGACACGACACTCGGATTTGACATCTCTGAATCGCGTCGTCTGACACGTACGCGATTCAGGGATTTTGTCATGATTACGGGCCTGCGCGCGACGACTTTCCGGGCCGCTGTCAGAGTCTGAATCGCGGCAAGGATGCATGACGCGATTTAAAGGGCGGTCTATGAATCGCGGCGGGAATGTTGGATGCGAATTGAAAGGCAGTTCTAAGAAACGCGTCCACTATAGTGGACGCGAATTGAATTTTGCTTCCGGGGGCGCTGCCCCCGGAGACCCCCGCCGGGGCGCTGCTCCCGGACCCCCGCGACCTGACTAGACCCCCTAGGGAAGCACCGAGGAAGAATGGGTAAGATCCAAAAAGATGGTAAAAAAGCTCTTTCAGGCAAAATGAGGGCCACTTGTGGCGTTACAGCGCAACTTGAAATTTTACTCGCGGTGGGAAAATTCGCGTGTCTACACCAGGTGCACCACAACGTCATTCACGAAAACAACATGTCCACACATGGACAACATGCTCCAAGAGCGCTACGGGTGTCAACACACCACAAATACTACTAAACACCAAGCCGATTACGTACATAATATAATAATCACGTAAAACATGCCCATCTCGTGTGCTATACGCTCCATGAGCGTAACAGTGCACTGGCTCCACTTGTCATTGCCATGCACAACAAATATCACCACCGGATATTCAAATTACCAAAAACATACAAAATAACATTCTCAACTGCGATCGCGACAGAGGCTAGGGCCGCCATCAGATCGCGACACCACGACATGGCGCGACCATAAATCCTATCGCGACAGTCGGACTGTCGCTACCAGGTAGCGATACTCAGAAGACCGCTATCAGAAACCTCAACGCGACATCCCGTCAGGCCGCGATAACCTTAACGCGACACTACGACGATGTGTATGACCTAGCAGCAAGAAAGCTACATTTATTGATGGCATATTTATGTTACTTTTTAATGTGAGTGGATTTGTGAGGAGGTGGGTTCAAGTTAAAAATGGAAATGGTTGCAGTGAGCCGAGATTGGACCGGACGAAAAATGGGAAGTGTCTCTTCTAGTACATAGTTATAGATTTACTTAACTTGTATATGATAATAGGTCAAATATCACTCAACCCCAAAATTCAAGTGTTGAGGCGAGAAATTCCAACCACTATATAAAAGGGGGACTCCCTTCAAAAATATGATGTGAGATTTATTTTCTAACATGACGTGTAGGTTGATATCAGACAATGATACGTAGATATTGGATATTATAGTCAGACATGTGATCCCCAAAATAATATCTCGCTCTGATATCATGATAAGGGGCCAAATATCACTTAACTCCAAACCCTAGATGCTTAGGTGAGAAAGTCCAACCATTATATAGAAATGTGACTCTATTGGGAAATCCTATGTGGGATTTATTTCCCAACATAATATGGCTATAAACACTAACCGACTATGAATGCCACAAACTAGGGATATCAATAGTTAGTCTGTTTTTTTGAGTTAAGGGACCCCTGGTTAAATTATCCATGGGACTAATTTTTTCTTTTAAAAGACGAGAAATATTTAGTGCTATTTCATATTACACTTAGTGTAATATGACTAGGCAACAAATTCATGTGATATCTAATAATTGAGTTGCCACTTTATCATTCTCTAGTGAGAGGTGTCACATAGATTATTATTTAGTCATATTACACTTAAAGTGCAATATAAAAATATACTAAATCTTTCTTAAAGAACATGGTCAACGACGGTTTAGGGCAAATGAGAGAAGGACTGCAAGGTAGCTCTTCCTCCACCTCGACAGCAACATCTTCTTGTTAATTCCTTAAATCATCCGACATCCTGCAAGTATTTTCTTGTTCTAGATCTGCATCATAATACCATTTTCTTGAACTTGTGTATTAGTTGTTATGAACTTGTGATAGAGTCGTATTATGAACTTGTGTTTTTCGTTGTATTTTGCAGAACAGCTGAAAAGAAATTTATGCTAACCCCGTCAAATATTTAAAGATTTATCACCATGAAAATTAGCTGTGGATGGTGTCGTTAATAAAAGTAGATGATCTCTTCTAGAATATAGGCCCACAAATGTGTCTCAAAGAAAAGACTCTTAAAGGTCTACAAACAAAAGCCCACCAAAAAAAAATTTGATGCAAGAGAAGAGGAATTCGAGTTGCTTTCCCCCATGTCCAAAGTGGCTGAGTTAAGGTACTACTTAGGTTATGAGGTAAAAAACACTTCAATATAATGAGATTTGCTAGGGGAAAAATACAATGTGTCTCAAATTAAAATATGTTAATTTGGTGGTTTAGCTACATCTACATATATGTACTCTAGGGTACATAAACGCTTATCAAAGTAGGATTGGATAATCTTAACTATCTTATGGCTATCTAACAGATCTTATACCTGAGGGTCATTTTGGAAAGTATTTGATATGTGGTATACATTTTTGGTTAACCATGGGCCTAAAACTTCTCATGGATAACTTGTGTATCGCTATTTTTTTTCTTCAAAGTAAAATAGATCAAAAAATAGGTAATGCACGCCTGTATATGTTAACTCTAGTGTACATAACTTGCTAGATAACTCTGCTCCTCCTCATGAAGAAGGATAAAGAGATAACTTTAGACAAAATGGTTACAACATGTCACCCACTTCTCCGATTAGGAAAGTCAACATATGAAAATCTAAAATAATATAATTTAAGTCATTTGAGTAAATGGTGACGGTTATGGAATGGAACATAAATGTAGAAGAGAAAGCTTTACTGTATTTGAGAAAATACAGTAAATATAATTCACATAAAATTACAGCTCATGTGGCATTTTGTTGGGCGCCACGTGATTTTTTTTAATTTAATTTTTTTATTTTGGAACTCAACTCCTCTATTTTGGAGCTTAACTTTTTTATTTTAGAGCTAAACTTTTATTTTGGAGCTTAAAAATAATTTGACTTCAAAACAAATGTAAGTTGGGTTCCAAAATAAAAAAGTTAGACTCCAAAATAGAATGGTTGAACTTTAAAATAGAAGGTTAGATTTCAACAAAAAAAATAGTTTGGCTCCAAAATAGAAAGTAAGTTAGGCTCCAAAATAAAAAGTTGGACTCCAAAATAAAGAGATTGGACTCCAAAATAGAGGGGTTAGACTCCAAAATATAAAGACTAGATTAAAAAAAAAAAAAAACGTGGCGTCCAACAAGACGCCACATGCGCTGCAATTCTACGTGGATTACACTTACTGCACTTCCTTAAGTACAGTAAGTTTTTCTCAACGTAGAAAGGTGACCCTATTGTTACAATTCTACTCTACATATGATGATTTATGTTGAATTATTGAGAAATTTAAAGAAATATATTGCAATGTCTAATTTTTTTAAAGACAAAATTATACTCCATTAATTTATAAATTAGTAAGGGTATATATGATTATAGTCAGATAAGCATGGTTAATGTATAATTAGACTAGCATCATGAGTATAAATATTATCCCTAAATTAATTATCAGAAAATCAAAATTGCCAAATTTAGATGAGCACTATATATATTGTTCACTTTCTGTTTTGCCGTCCATTTTTTGATCAATATGATAAATAGTCTTAAGTTTAGATGGTTATTTTAGAAATTAAAAGGATTTGTTTACATATATCATCATCGTGGTCGTCATCATATCCTTATCCCATTATTAAAAGGATTTTTTTTACATATATACACTTCCTAATAAGAAAATTGTGTAAAAGTTATTACATATTCGCTTTTGTATGAATACTTTTATTTCATGAATTAATTATCGTATGTTTATTTTTATCATTATCAATGAAAAAAAGATGGAACATTCAAATAGATATTTGATGGAAGTTGATGAAAATAGTATATGTGATAATTAACTCACCCATAAGAGATATACAAAAATAGAATAGATTTTCATAAGATTTTTATTTAAATAGGCGAATATATGCAAAATTTTAAATTAAAAAAATATTAGATGTAAATTTATTTGAAAATGTAGAATTAAAATTTTAAACTATTTATATATTACAACAACCTCTTCAACATTCTCTTTTCAGTGGAGTGAATCAAGTGCCGGTAGATCACAATATGTTCCCCACTTTTACTTCTTTGAGAACATCTTCCATTCATATAAATGTAGAAAAAAAAGGTGCTTGGGTCATGGCCTATCACCATTTTTTTTCCTCTCTCAATCTTATGACATTTATACTTAAATGACAACAATTCCACTTATAAAGGGCGACTACTTTGGTATTAAATGTCTGATTACAAAAAAATAAATATTTTGGTAGCTTATTTATTATATTACAGAGAGTACTCAAAGTATATTATCATCTTTTCTCTTGTACCATCAATAGACAGACATAGATGTGACTTTTTTTTTTTTTTTTTTTACAAGGACATAGGTATGACTCCACGCTAACGAAGTTGATCATACATATATAGAGATGATGTAGTATGCATCTAGATATTTGGCCCTACAAACCCTCGCGATTGGTCTAATAGAAGGTGATGAAACATATGTAATCCCACACTTTCAATAGAGATTTTCGTACATTCTACCTAAATATTTTTGTCTTATGTAGACATGAACTTTACATGAATCTATTTTAGATTGTGTAAGATTTAATAGGATTTGCTTATCTAAATTACTAAAGCAAGTTTTATTTTATGTACATGGATATAGATAGATAAGCAACCTTATTCGGTTACCAAAATGTCTGTATTACATACTATTAATCTACTCTTTGATAATAATTTAGAATGAACTTTAAATTGAAAGGTTAGAGTACCATTTTTTTTTTATGACACAAACAAAAAATTAAACGTCACATTTGATTGACTTATTTATTAATTCTCTAATTAGAGTAATCTTAGAAAGAGAACGTCTGATTTTTTTTTTCTCGGGACCTCCCAAGAAAACAAAAAAAATGCATTCAAAAAGGAATAATATATGTTCGTCCATAGAAAGGACGCTGTCGGTCCCTACTTTACTCAAATGTGTATAATTAATTTTCTTAGTCTTTAGTAAATAGTGATGTTGTGATATTTATTTTTTATAAATAATAAATACATATAACAAAATTTATTTAGCTAGAGGAATAGACGTGGCAGTGAAAATGATTAAAAAAAGAATAAATCCCAACTAAATTGAATATGCTGTAGCTCACGCGTTAAGTATCCCGCTTGGGGAGTACGTTCGTAAGAATGAAACTCAAGGAATTGACGGGGACCTGCACAAGTGGTGGAGTATGTGATTTAATTCGATGCAAAGCAAAGAACCTTACCAGGACTTGACATGCCGCGAATCCTCTTGAAAGAGAGGGGTGCCTTTGAGAACACGGACACAGGTGGTGCATGACTATCGTCAGCTCATGCGGTAAAGTGTTGGGTTAAATCCCGCAACGAACGCAACTCTCGTGTTTCAGTTGCCACAATTGGATTTGGAACCCTGAACAATACGCGTATACAAATACATGAGCTACTAATTCATAATTTTGAAGTTCACTAACATTAATCTTAGAACTTGCAAAAAATCACACGGGACATGAGTTCTTCGTTATAAAAAAAAAAAATTGTCATACCCAAAAAGAGAAAATATTTCTACACGCGTGCTCGTCCCAAATACAAAGCAATAGTCCTCACAATACACATTGAGTTGTTTGTCTTTGTGCCAATCTCAAATATAAGAGAACAGATTTCATAGCACACATTGAGATGTCTGTTCCGAATATAAGAAGATGGATCTCACAACACATACACAAGAATCGATAATTCCATTCAAAAATTTATTAACAATAGTGGGGCAAATAAGTGATCTTTCATTAAATCTGATGGCATAAAATAAAATGAAATTTTTTTAATGCTTGACCTGAATTACTTTGCCACTCTCACAAGCGTAGGGCTCTACAAGAGAGCTCAATCTCACTCTTGTGAGAGCAGAGGCGAGCAGTTTTAGTATTAATTTGTTCTCAAATAAAATAGAAATGGAGGAGGTCCGCCATATGAGGGGCCATTTCTCTTTAAAATTAATGGATGAAATGTTCTCAAAAAGCACGCCTTTCTGCTGCCAACGTGCTCCTTTGATGGAGCTTCCTTAGATCGCACGTAACTTTTAATCTTGGCAAAGTAGGGCAAAACTAGTCTACAAAGTCCCGATTTCCACAACTCCACCCAATACCATTTCTTCTCTCTCTGCTGCTTCGCCTCTCCAGCGAAGAAACCCTAGCCGTCTTCCCCTTTCTCGTCACTACTACCCACCCCGCGAAAATCTCCACTTGGGACCGGGATTGTTCTTGATCCTAGTTGGTAGTCATCGGCGGCGACTTGGGCTGGAGCGCAGGCGGAGAGGATGGCCGGCACCGACGTCGAGGCCGTCAATGGCGCCGCGGCGGCTCTGGACAAGGTGCAGCTCGTCCAGCAACAGGAGGCCAAGGTGAGATCTCGTGGTGTGTGTTGGAAGCGGGATTTGGACGACACTTTTCGCTTTTGAGTAAGTCGAATGTTTTGTCTGGGGATTTCATTTTTCTTTTTAAATTCCACTGTTTTTGGTGGAATTTTGCGTCCATGTGATAGAGGACTTTGCAAAGACTGCTTGATCCTGTTAATTGTATTGTATGTGAGACGGCATCGACGTCCAGGGCACGACTTGAATAACGGCAGAAAGAGATTGGTTTCCTCTGCGGGGAGGATGGTCATTGCACATAAACTAGGGGGGATACGTTATCACACGTTTTGTCTATGGTTTTCCATGTATTGTTTTTCATCTTTCTCAAGCCTCGTCTACAACCAGCGATTCTTTTGTGGCGATGACGATGATGATATCGAATCGTGGCCGATAAAAAGGGATAATTGCTCCAATGGACGAGATGTTTTATTCAATAGTTTCGCTAAACTATTGTTCAAATGGCGACCATTTTCCCATTCTTTATCAGCTTAGGAAAGACGTTTTCCCTTTTTAGATTCAAGAAGTGATACATAACTGAATGGTCTCCGAGCTGAAGTGGGTTATGGATGATTTCCTAACCAATTTGATTTTAATGGGAGCTTTCATCTTCTTGTGGAGAGACTTAATTTGTTTTGTTTTGTCGACTGGTGGAAGGAACGGATATAAATTACTCATTTGTTTCTTTGGCATTTTCCAGTAATGTTGATGTTTCTTTTTTAAGAGAGAGTGTTATTATCGTCATCTCAGTTCTTCATATCTATATGTTTTTCATTCCTTTTGTATTTGTGGCCATGATATCATGCACATTGAAAAGGTAAATGGTCTTTTTTTGTGGAATATGCTATGTTCCATTCAGCAATGATCTTTCTCATCATGTGGACGTTATTGCAGTCAGTTAAGAACTTATGAATAAGGAATTCAGCCACTGAGTACGTCTCTGTATTACATGCAGTATCAGTGAATTTATTTTTGATGTGTAGGGTTCTTCCAAGGCAGATGGAAAGATTGACCCGGTTGGTCTGAAGCCGCTAAATGGCACTGATGCTGTTGAGCCACAATCTTTGCAAGATGATGACGAGGATGGGCAACCAGATGCTCCAGCAGGGGAGGGATCACAAGGTTATTGCTATTTTCTGTTTCTCTTACTAAACTGCATGCTGCTTGTAATTTCTTCCGTTTGTAATACCTTATGTTATATAGCTTATCTAAACCTATACTATATGTCTTATTTTGTTCTTCCACTGCTTGTTTTAGTACTCAATTCTCCTATATCAATGACTTCAACCAGCTTTGGTCATGAAAACTTTTAACTATCTTGTTGGCGCTCTTATAATTATCATGGTTTAAGAAAGAACTTTTAAATATCATCTTAAAGTATTTGAAGCCTTAATGACCTTTTCTTATTCACGGCCTAAAGGGGCTGTGTTTCCAAATTGGATGGTGTATGGTCCGAAGAATGTTAACTTAGAATGAAGTAGGCAAGTAAGCCACACCTATAGCATCTATGTCCATGCTTCCTTTCCCATTGGTCAGCTGAATATGAGTCTGCAGCTTTGGAAGGACACCCGAAGGAATATGTAAAACTTGAATGGGAAAGAGATAGATGACATGAAAGCATAGCTGATTCTACTCTTTTCAAGTTTGGCCTGACATGAAACTGACAAGTTCAATTTATCCTTCTTTTTTCTGACACTTATCCAAATGACTACTAGTGCCAAATGTTGGATTGTATTTTCTGGTAGATCAAATTGAATGTTCTGAATTATCTGAATTTTTAGTTTTAGGGTAGATAGAAAGTTAACTGGTTTTTCTAGGTTTCAATTTGTATTTTCAATGTTTGCATCCAATCATTGGTTGTTTGTGGATCTTTGTGAACTTGGTGAAGGACCATTCTTATCTGCTTGTATTCTGGTGTCAGCCATCTAACTTCCCTCATATTTGAGAACTCACTATTCATCATAGTGAGATTCAAAATATGCTTGTTTGCACATGAAAAAGTATCATCATTCTTGTAATCCAGTACTCCCAATAATTAGATAGAAGAAAAGTGCTAGATGCACTGATGGACATATGCCATGCAGCAAAGACAACAAATGAACAAGGCAATTAGGGACTTCCCTCAGCCTCAAATGACTAGATATGCACATGGGCATTTGGGGTAAGATGTTTCTCCAAACTTTATCACAACAATTTGTTTTTTTACTTTCAGTAAATATTCAGAGTTAAATGCATAAACTATTTAAAGAATATTTCAAGTAAAGTAGACATCCATAAATATAGATAGGAAAACATAGGACCATAATAAATCAAGAAACAAAATGCTAATCTGTAAGCATATTACTACTGACAGATCCAGTAGTCTAATCAACATGTTTAAGAGAAACTCTGATTTCAAAAATTTCACAGAAATTCTGATTTTAAAATGCAAATAAAATGTATACATCTTTTTCATGATGTTGGGATAGTATAGTTGGTGAAGAATCTCTCCTCCACCATTGACTGTACTGACTCTATTTATTCTCATAAAATTGGCCGTACAGTCCACAATTTTTTGGGAAAAATAATGAGGCTATTAAAAACAAGAATGTGGTGCTTTGCTTCCCTTAACATTGTAAAACTTGGGACTATTAAAGGGTTTCACTTTCATTCTTTTTTTAAGCTTATGGTGTTTTGGTATGTGAAATGCAGAATGTTATTTCTTTCCCACTTTTACTTGTCAGAAGTAAGAACATCAACTTACTTGATGGCTGTATCTGGAGCAATGTCCCATATTACTTGCTTATTATTTTTTTTGGTTATTATTGACAGAATCTACCAAGAAGAAAAAGAAGAAAAATAGAAGCAAGTAAGCACTCTCTCTTGATGCAACTTCCTTGTCTTGATTTAAAAGTGTTGGAATCTTGACTTAGATATAACTTTTTTACAGGAAGAAAAAAGAAGCAATTCAACAGACTGATCCACCAACTATCCCAATTGATGAACTCTTTCCTTCTGGTGAATACCCTGAGGGTGAAATTCAGCAGTACAAGGATGAGTAAGTAAACGATTGCCTAAACATTCTCTTTTTTTTGGGTTTTACTGATGATGATGAACATCCATTCATTTAAACCTTCACAATTTGCTTTACTTAATACTGAGGCATGTGATACAATTTTAGGTCCTTGTTTGAATACAATTTCATCTTACACATTCCTAAGGAGATGATCATCTCCTAAGGAATGGTCTAATAAACATTGTGCTTTTGCCAGAACACCTATTAATCCACTTAGTTTATTAAAAAATCCTTCCCAACTTATTTTAGACAGTTTTATACATCCATGATTACTTTACAGATGATGGATCGTTTCCGTTTGCTATGCACTGTTGAATTATGAATGTTACTGCTTCATTTGCAGAGAGAATCTATGTGGATGATTTTGTTTGCTATTCTTAATCGACCCCCACACCTCACACCTTGGGGCACCACTATGCATTGTTAAGCTGCATACTTACTCCATAACTTGGAGGATGGAATTTGTTTGTTTATGGCTTACTTTGTTTCTTGAGCATCACAATTTATGTCATTCTCATTGCCACATAGAAAACCAATTATTCAAAGTGATTCTTGTGTCGCTATCTTCCAACCAGTAACCTATGGAGGACAACCTCTGAAGAAAAGAGGGAACTGGAACGCCTGCAAAAACCCATTTATAATTCAGTACGGCGTGCGGCAGAAGTCCATAGACAGGTTTCTTCTGTCTTTTTACCTAGAGTTTGGTGGCATGGATTTTCTTTAGTTCACTAATTTCTTTTGAATTAACTTCTTTACTTGTTTATTCATGAGTAGGTTCGTAAATACATCAGAAGTATCTTGAAGCCTGGTATGCTAATGACTGACCTATGTGAAACTTTGGAAAATACCGTCCGGAGATTAATTAAAGAAAACGGTCTCCAGGCTGGCATTGCCTTCCCAACTGGATGCTCTTTAAATTGGTAATCTTTTCTCCATTCTGTCAACATGTTACAACAGATGATTTTTAACTGCATTTGCTAATAGACAATGTATTCTTCTCAGGGTTGCTGCTCATTGGACACCTAATTCTGGTGATAACACTGTACTTCAGTATGATGATGTCATGAAACTGGACTTTGGAACTCATGTTGATGGTATTTTATGATTTTCTTGCTACTTATTTTGTGGAGGATTCTGTCCTATTCATCATTCCACAAATTTCATTTCCCCCAGTCTCCTATTATCATATTAAGCTGTGTGTCATCAATGCCAAATAAGCACATGCATGGATACATGCTATTAGATTATGAATGTTGAGATTACATGTTAGCACCATAGATGTATGGGATATTTGGAAATGGAATTTGCTCATGAAGCAATTGTCCTTGAGTCTTTAGCATTTTCAGATTTTAACATTTTATGAAGAAATTTTGTTGCCAGTTAGCTGATCTATTTGCCATTGCATAGAATCTTCCCTTCAGTCTGAAAAGAGCATGATGGACATAGTGCTTCAGAAGTGGTTTCCCTTTTCTCCAAGAAATTTTAGTCATGAGGACTCTGTCAGGGTTATGGTATTGGTGGGTGTAGCAGCAAGGGGTAATAAATTCCATAAAATGCTCTATGCCCTATGCCACTTGAAATGGTTTTGAGCATGTATTATGAAAAACAAGATAAGCATTTACTTAGAGATGGTCTTCATTTGCTGTTGAATGCCCTAAATGGGGAAGCAGTCCACAGAGAACTAGGAAGAAAGCTATGAGAGTATACATGCTGAATGTAAATGATGTGAGATGGAATGTGATGGTGGAATAAGACCCATGTCCGTTTTTTTAGGGTAACCAGAGCATTCTGGCTACAATTCATTGCAATGAGATCCATGTCCTTGACCTCAGGTAGGTGGAATCTAAAAATATGATGAAAGGCAACAGTGTTTCTCTGGGTGAAAATCATAATCCACCTCAGTCCTGATCCCATTTTCCTACTGGGACAGGATGTCTAGGGTTGCAAACGATCCGAGCCGAGCCGAGTAGGGCCCTGTTCGAACTCGACTCGTTCATTTAAACTTGAGCTCAAACTCGGCTCGTTACTCGACGAGTATTAAAATTGGTGTTTGAACTCGGCTCGATTAAAATTTACATTGTTCAAACTCGACTCGGCGAACCACTCGTTTACACAAACGAGCTTGATATCGGGCGAGCTACTCGTTTACACAAACCGAGTACTTAACGAGTTCAAAACCAAGTACATAACCGAGTTTGTACTCGATTTTGATTCCAATTGTTTATATTTAAAAAATATTATTTTCCCTCCCAACACGGTTGCTTTAACCTCAAAAGTTTATAAACCCCGTACAAGTGCCAGATGGCTCAGGTGCGTTTGGTTGCTGGGTGGGGAGGTCATTTTATAGAATATAATCCCAACAACTTTTTGTACTGTCCGATATGGGATTAAAAACGAACCACATTGCCGCCCCTCCTCGCAGAAGAAAACCCTGCACTCCGTCGTCCTCGGCCTTCCAGCCTTCTCCCACCTCCCCGGCTTCCGACTCCAGAGATGGTGCGCATCAAGCAGACGGCCCGCAAGTCCACCGGCGGGAAGGCCCCCCGGAAGCAGCTGGCCACCAAGGCGGGCTGCAAGTCCGCCCCCGCCACCGGCGGCGTCAAGAAGGCCCACCGCTTCCGCCCCGGCACCGTCGCCCTCCGGGAGATCCGCAAGTACAAGAAGGCCCACCGCGTTTTCCGGGGCCATCAGTGGCCCGCCGCGCGCCTCTCACTCCCTCAGCCCCGCCGGGGGGCACACCTGTAGCACTGCGCAGGGGCATGACATGAGGACTCGGGAGGAAGAAGATGGTGGATATACGGAGGCACCTTGAAACACTAATTTTTGTGTTATACCCTTGTCTAGTATTTATTTATATAATTACATATAAGTTCTCATAGTATTTTATAATTTAACAATAAATTTTTAAAAATATATAAATATATTTATATCTTTATACTTAACAAGTAATTTATCTAATATTATATGAAGTGATAGAATGAGTAATTTAACAAACATATTAACGAGTATTAATCGAATATATTAATGAGTAATTTATCGAGTATCTTAACGAGTACTTATCGAGTATCTTAACGAGCTACTCGCGAACATAATCGAGTCGAGCATACCTTTGTTCAAGCTCGGCTCGTTTATGAACCGAGCTTATTTTTTTGTTCAAGCTCTACTCGTTAGTTTAAAAACGAGTCGAGTCGAATTTTTATCGAGCCGAATATCGAGCTACTCGTCGAGTGTATTGGTTCGTTTGCAACCCTAGGGATGTCCCAGCATCCCAGACCTGGTAGCCTGTGCTGGGATTTTTTGCATGCATTTTAGCGAGTACAGAACATGTACATGAAAGTAAAAGTTGCATCAACACAAACATATAACAGAAAGTGACACAAGATTGATGCATTCTAATCTTTATAAAGGTGTATTGCCATAATTTATGAATAAATGTCCATAAAAGAATTGGAGATGGATTTATAAACAGTTGTATTCATCAAATGGACCACCTGTAAGTTTATAGAGGGATTTAAAGAGAACTGACAGTTGAGGATGGGCAGGAAACTCTCTGGGATATAGTAGAAAATGTCTTGTCCCGCTTTCTCAGGTTCTGACTAGTTCTGGGTAGTGCAAGATGAGACTGACAATTATGTTTTGGGAATATCCTTAACATCTTGCTGCTTGAATCTGGAATAGGTAAGTTTAGAGGTTACTAATTTTTATTTAATGTGCATATATCTTGAATTAGATTTGGTTTTCCTGTTAGGGTCTCCTATGGGCTTCGAGTAATGGTGGATGAAATTTTTTCTCTGGTAATCCTTCTACAGGATATATCGTTGATTGCGCATTTACTGTGGCATTCAACCCCATGTTCAATCCGTTGCTTGAGGCTTCAAAGGAGGCTACAAATACTGGAGTTAAGGTATTGATTTGTCACATTCTTGACCGTTCTCTGTTCTGTTTGGTACAAGTAAATCTATAGTGAAAATCACCATTAGCAAGAAATAGCTTACAAAGTTTTGTCAGTCAATACCAGCATGCCATCTTTCCTTCTTTTCTTCTTCCTTTCTGCTTTTTTGTTTTGGAATAGCATAAGCAGAATCAAAGCACTTGCTGCTGACCTGAGTCAACGTGGAATAGTAAGTGCAGTTTATCAGAAGAAATATGTTTGAGAATGTTCAAATCCCAGGCATTTGTGACTTGGACATATCATGAAGCAAATTTGATCTAGGATGTTCATCCACACTTTGGACTGGGTCCTTGAAAGGGAGCAGTTGTGAAATTCCAAAGGAATATAGAAATTATCTGGGCCAGATTAAGCACAAACACAAATATTGTCATCAACATAAGCTTTGTCCCTTCTAGGGTTAATTATATTTGATGAAGTTTCCAAGGATTTAGCATTCTTTTTTTTACCAGCTGCCTGTGAATCAATACCATACAAAGTGATTAGCAGCTGGCTTTGAAAACTTTGGACAAGAAAGGTTGTGTCAAAAGTCCTTTGTCAGTTGGTAGGCTTAAACTCAGAAGAAAAGTTATATCACCATATGTTCAGAATCTATACATATCGTATCAGAACTCAGAGGGTTTCACTTTTTATATACAAGGTTGTAAGGAACTTGTAATCTAGTTATAAATTAATTCATTTTTAAACCTAGAAACCTTGCATCTCTACCTGTGGGTTGTTGGAAGGTGGGTCAGAGAATAATAAATGCTCTCTCTCCCTCTCTCTCTATGGAGAAGGCTATATATACAGCAGTATTATGAGGTGTTTCGATTAAATAAAATAGGAGCATGTGTTTGTAGTAACAAAAGGGGTCAGGATAGATTGTTCCAACTGAGCAAACACTGAACATGACCAAGTGAATGTGTAGGCACGGAGGGTTCTTAAGGACTCAAAAGGTCGGCATAGGATAGTGGAATCATACATAGCTATCTATATATTTTCATCACATCTTTAGTGTAGACATAATAATGGTTGCATGGCTCACTCCCAATAGAGTCTGCAATGTTGCATTGATTGGTCACTTATGGAGTCAAAAGTTGAGTGTAAGTCTATTTGTGGTCATATTATTCACTCCCAAAGGAGGTGTTTTATGATGTTTCACTAATTGGTCACTCAACACAAGTTTTTTATCATGACTAAATTATGATTTTCTTGATATAAATTTTCAAATGCAAATTTCAAAAGTATTTCTAATATTGTCTGCAATTTATTTTCAGTTGTAATTCTCAGAATAATATTGAACAATTCAAATATTCCTAACTTAGACAGATCATACTTTACTGAATGGAAAGAATAGATAGTGATCACCCTTAATTGGATGGATTTACACGTGGCCATGAGGGAGGTGAAACCTGTTTCTATAGAGTGAAGCTCAATTGTAGATAAGTAATATTATGAGAAATAAGAGCGCTCTAACCAGCAAACTTTCCTGCTGATGAATATGCATTTGCCTAAAAGCATTCAAGGTTCTATCCCTAAATGTGAAACTGCTCAGACTTATCTTGCAAGTTAGGCCCAATAAGCAAGTTAGACCCAATAAGGAGTTTTAGGCCCAATAAGCAAGTCCAATGGACCTTTTAAGACTTGAGAAAATCAATATTGTGCCTTGCACAATTTTCCTTAGGGCTGTCTTGCAGACCCTTATTCCTTAGACTGCCTTGCAGTCTTTCCCAGAGCCTTGCTCTGTTTTCCAACTTCTGAAAAATCCCCCCTTTCTCCTTGGGGCTCCCCCTTGCTTTTATAGGGAGTGGGGGGAGACCCTGTCCCGGTCATTTGCACTGTCCCGGTCATTTACACCGTCCCGGTCATTTGCACCTGGCTTTTTTGCATATTCCCCCCTGTTTATTTTATTTCTTTCCCTTTTTTCTCTTAATTTTCATAATCTGTCCCTTTCTGTTATCGCATGGAAAAGAGGAAGTAGACAGGGAGAAGGAGACTGCGATCTCCCTGCTCCTTCTTTCCTTCTGCGATCAGAACAGGGAAAGGGGGGCGGAGGTCTTCTTCCTCCTGTTTCCTTCTGCTAGCCGGGCAGAAAAACAGGGGCCCGTAGGCCTCCTTCCTCCTCTTCCTCTTCTGCTAGCAGCGGCGGCGAGGTGAGCAGGTGAAGCTCCTGCGACAGCAGGGCAGACAAGCAGGGGAGGCGCCAGCGGCTGGGCGAGCAGGGGGGAGCTCCTGCGGCTGGGCAAGCAGGGAAAGCTGGGTGTGAGGAGGACTTCTTCCTCCTCTTCTTCTTCCAGCAAGATAGGAAGACAGAGGCCCGGAGGTCTTCTTGTTCCTCTTCTTCTTCTGCTAGCAGTGGTGAAGGCCAGGGGCAGCAGCGGTCTTCTCCCTCCACCTTTTCTTCTGCCAGCAGGACAGGAAAACAGGGGCCCGATCCTCCTCTTCTTCTTCTGCGCAGCGGCGAAGGCCAGGGGTAGCAGCGAGTGGAAGCGCCAGCGGCTGGGCCAAAACAGGCCCGTGGTCTGGTCTTCTGGCAGAAAGGCCAATTCAGGAGGTGTTCCTCCCCTTCCCTCACTTCTTCTTCCTCTGTATCCCTCTATTCAAGGCACAGAATGGAAGACCAGACTTCCATGATGTCCGGTGATTATTTTTTGGTTCTTTTGAATACACCAATTTCTGAACCTTTATTCAGTGGCCATAGTTTTGGACTACGGTGCACATACTACTATTCTGGTTCAACAAGAATCTATCCACCAGAGATTAAGGGATTAGTCATATTAAGGATTTCACAAAATAGAACTAGATTGATACATTTTTGGGATTTTTGCATATTAGTTCTTATAAACTTAGCTAATTGCAGGTTAGTCCATCGTTATCATATTAGTCCCTCAAATTCTCTAAATCTTGCATATTAGTCCCTACTAAAGGGATTTTTCTGCAAGGTTTTAGAGGTTTTGAAGGACTAATATGATAATAGTCTTATTTGAGGCACTAATCTGCAATAACCTAAGTTTGTAGGGACTAATATGCAAAAATCCCTGGCCAGCTATTTTTGATATTTCGGAAAAACCTTCTTGACATGCCCCTTCTTACAAAAAGGACCTTGGCTATCTCACCTCATTGTACGTTCCTATTCCAACATCTCTTTTGGCAGGTTGTGACATTTTTCCTTTCTTTTTTGAAATTGGCGCTTTTGCCTGTGAAAGTATCCTTTTTATTAGTATCAAATTCACTCATTTGCAATCTTCTCTTCAACACATATTGTTAAAAGCTAATTAACAAACCAATTTTGTTTGTGTTGAAGAAAATTTGAAAGGTCCATATTGAGCAGGGAGGGAGAGAGTTGAGAGTAAAATGCACCAACGAAGTACCTAAAATGGTATCTTCAAGGGAATTTAACTGCGCAACAATTATTCTCATTTCCATTATATGCTCTTGAATTGATCCTCCTCTCTTGTACTCCATGGAAGATAACTTGTCTCATGAGGGTGTTTGTCAAAGCTTTATTAGAGGTGACAAATTGTCTACTTGTAAGATAAGTCTGAGTAGTCTCACATTCAGGGATAGAATCCTGAATGTCTTTAGTCTAGTGTGCCTTCGTTAGTTGGAGAGCCTGATGATTAGAATGTTTCTATTTCTCATAATGTTGCTTATCTGCAACTGAGCTTTGCTCTATAGGAGAAACATGCTTCTCCTCTCTCATGGCAATGTGTAAGTCCATCCAACCAAGGGCAATCATTATTTGATCTTTCCATTCAGTAAAATTTGGTTTGTCTAAGCTAGGAATACTTGGATTGTTCATTATCATTTTGGGAATTGTAGATTGAAATAAATTGCAGACCATATTAGATAGGCTTTTGGAAAATTGGATTTGAAAAATTGCATTACGAAAGTTATAATTTAATCATGATAAAAAAATTATTTTGAGTGACCAATTAGTGAAACATCATAAAACTCCTCCTTTGGGAGCATGGAAGACAGAATCGGTCGATCCGGATTGGGATCGTTTGATTCTGGATCGGATCGAGCATGGCCGATCCAGGCTGATTCCTCCAATTCTGGCCGATTCTAATCAGGAATCGGCCGGATCGGGATCGGCCCTGGCCGATTCAGGGGTCCGATCTGATCCTGCCTTCCATGTTTGGGAGTGAGTAATATGACCACAAATAAATCTACACTCAACTTTTTACTCCATTAGTAACCAATCAATGCAGCATTGTGGACTCCTGCTTTGGGAGTGAGAGTGAGCCATGCAACTGTTTTTAGGTTTTTACACACTCAAACATGCAATGAAGATATTTTATCTAGAAAGACTCATGGCCATATTGCCCGATTCTAGGAGTCTTAATTTCTTTTGGGCCCTCAGGTGATCCCACATGTTAGTTATGGTTGATACCACTATCCTATTCCAGCCTTTGAGTCCTTAAGCATATTTATCCTCCTTTGGGAGCAGTAAAATGCACACCCAGGCCTGGCAGCTCATTTCCCTATATGTACATGGTGTGTGCGTCTGTCTCTCTCTAAGAGTTTTGATTCTGGGAAAGATCTATTTTGTATCTCCTAAAATGGAAGTACCTTATTAATTGGAAAGAGTTTAAATTCTTGGAGGGTTGAGAGTCCTGGAAATTCGTGAAAAACACCATTCTGGTAGAATCTAAACCAGACATGATGCTTTTGTCTTAGAAACATGCTCCAAAAGAATTAAATGAAGAGCAGCTTACTTCTCCAAAAGAATGTCAACTTGCTTCATGAATCGAATCAAGTTAAATGACATAAAAAACAAAATTTGACGCATATACCAATCAACTGACAAAAGAAAAATTAGATTAGTTGAAGTGGAAGTAATGGATGACCACTGCATTTGGCCCTAGGCTTGCTATGCCTATTTCACTTTGACTTACTATGGTCATTTGGAAATCTAACTTATCCAGATGAATAAAGATGAAATAATGAATATCTGGTTAATTTTCAAATTCAATAGTCCTGTAGACCAGGGAACAAATCTTTGACATTTTCCCTTCCATATCTTGTCTGAGTCCAGTCTAGTTAATTAATTCCTTATTTAGGGTAACTAATTGTTGTATGTGTTGCTAAATTTGAAAATAGCTTTACTTGTGATGTTAGGCTTTATGATGTATGCATTCCTTTGACATTTAGGAATCAGGAATAGATGTCAGGCTTTGTGATGTTGGTGCAGCAATCCAAGAGGTGATGGAATCATATGAAGTTGAAATTAACGGGAAGGTCTACCAAGGTATGTGCGTAGCGATGGCTAGCTCTTTCCTCATCAATGGCATATCTTAATATCAGTCTGTGTCTTCTGTAGTTTTCATGTCAATTAGAATTCAATGTCAGCTTTTCTCAACCAACCATAGCAACGTACTCTTTGTAGGAAATCTCCTCCTTACATCTTGTATCTGATATCATCAGAACCAATGGAAACTAGCATTCTTGTTTTCCTTTTCCTTTCACATTTTAGTTGGGGGTGGTTCACATTGTTTCAGAATCTGATATTTACATTTTTTCTTTTGATTGATCTTTTTTCTGTTCGAGTTGTATATGCTTCAAAATCACCAGTCTTCATTTGTGAAGTACATAAGACAAGAAACCTGTTTCTGGTGATCATTGACGATGCATGTTATGCATGTCATACCATATGAGGGTTTTACACTTGTTGTGCAGTTAAAAGCATCCGAAACTTGAATGGACATAGCATAGGGCCATATCAGATTCATGCTGGAAAGTCTGTTCCAATTGTTAAAGGCGGAGAACAGACAAAGATGGAGGAGGGTGAATTTTTTGCTATTGAAACGTTTGCTTCAACAGGTAAAAGAAAAATGAATATTGGACTGATGGGATGTATTGTTGTTTAGCTTGCAAGATTTATTTTCTTGCATCTACTTTGTTACCCACAACCCGTTATAATTTCAATATCTTTGATATGTCCAGGGAAAGGATTTGTACGAGAGGATCTCGAAGTCAGCCATTACATGAAAAACTTTGACGTTGGACACATGCCATTGAGGTTGCCCAGGGCAAAGCAACTGCTGGCGACAATCAACAAGCATTTCTCAACATTGGCCTTCTGCAGACGTTACCTAGATCGTCTTGGCGAGACCAAGTACCTGATGGCTCTTAGAAACTTGTGTGATGCCGGCATCGTCCAGGTGAATGGCATGTTCCATATGTTTCCCACACCAAGTTAGATTACATTGGTCATGAACTACTACCGAGTATTCTCAATGTCGATGTCTACATTCTTATTTGCGTACGTCAGCACATCTCACGGTCTTCTCTTCTTCACAGCCATATCCACCTCTTTGTGATGTCAAGGGAAGCTACGTCTCACAGTTTGAGCATACCATCTTACTCCGGCCTACTTGTAAGGAGGTGATATCCAGAGGCGACGATTACTGAGGAATAACACTGTGAACGATCTGAGCCTACTACGTCTCGCCAGCGGTTCCTGCGTTTTGAAGCTTTCCATTTGACTGATGCTTCCAGTAAAAGGAGACCGGCCACCGTGGTGCCTTCTTATGACGCCCACTGCCCACACATTTGTGAGGGATCAAAGCCTTTGGTCATATATGATTCCCGTTCCCAAATGCTGTGCGGTCTTGATGGGCAAGGTCGCCCATTGACAATAGAGCTGTAAACAGGGAAGGGAACATTATGGTGAAATGAATATGGACTTGGTATTTCATGTGGATCATCGTGTGGCTTCAATCCCCTGTGCAGCCTCCCGAACAAGTTGCCCAATGTGAATCCCCAAGTTCTCGGCAGGTTTGTTTGGCGTTTGATCAGAGAGCTATGGGATGATCAGGCTGGAAGTTTCACGTAATCCCATGGTGGGGTTCTTTTTAACGAGGGGACTCTTCTCTTCTAATTAGAACATCCCTTGGTTCAAATTGGCATTTAACAAGAAGATCGATCAAAGCTTGTATAAAAAAAAGAGAAATGTTTACTCTCTATCCTCGATGGCTAGTTCAGCTTGGCCCCAACAACAAAGTTCGATCGATGAAGGTGAGTATAAAAGAAAGAACTGTCCTGCATGGGTGGTAAAACTACTTGTTTAGGACAGCATTGGTTAGCAGAGACACCCGGTCCCACCCCAGCGATACCATTATATCTCACATCATTTCTTATGTAAAGTTACTTGTCCACCTTAAAAATATTTGTTCATCTTATCTAAAGCTTTATTTGTCCATATTATCCATTGAGTTGGACAAATAGGGAATGACTAAAATGAGCTGTGTCGCTAGGTGGAATCCGTGTTCCTCCTGCAGTGTGCCTATCTCATTCAAGACGAATATTTTTGCTACCCATTCAAGATGGGTAGTAACTATTTTTCCAAAAAAAAAAAAAAACAGTGTGTGAGCCCAATGTTCGACTCAGGGTTAACTTAGGTCAAAATGGCGTGCCTCAACTTGGGTTTGATTAAGACTACCAAAATGAACAAGTTTTACAAACTAGTCTGAGCTTGAGTCATCCAATGTTGTTATAGCACATCATTTTATGATGTTTTTGCTTGTGTTTCGAGTGTCGTAAAACTTTATATGACACTTTCTAACCGGTTGCGGGTTCTTGATCTAAAACGATTGTAGACCAAAGTTGGTGCTTTTGAAACAGGGTTTTTTTTTTTCCCGGATTGCACAAGCCTTGAAACTGCTACTTTAAAGCTTACAACAGGCCACACAACCGAACCATAATAGTTCGTGCGAGGCTTTTGGTTTCAACAAACGGAATCTGTCTGCGCCAAACGAGAGTTCTCACTTAAAGGCCGCTTTCCTAATTAATTAAATAACTCTTGATTATTTTAACTAGATATAGACTAATCTAATTTTCAACATAAAATATTTTGATGTCAAAAAAGTGGATCCTAGTTAAAAATGAAGTAGTGTTATCCAACTTAAAAGACTTGAGTAGTTTAAGTTAAGTCTTACCACTTCTTATTCTTCCTAACAAAAAAAACTCCCTAATTAACTTAGCTGAGTTGTCAAAGTAAATTAACACCTAACCTTTTCCATATCCCTCTCTAATCAGGGGTTTACCCCTTATCAAACTAAGGTGTGGTTCATTGCACTTGCTAAGTACATTTTTTAGAGCACTTATTACTTTTCATTGGACGGCACAATGTATCACAATGCATTGAGTGCATTCAAAAATATAATGAATATTTTTTAAAACTAAATCATTTCAGCGAGTAACTTGCCGGCACCAAAAATTGCGATTGCTCTTATGAGGGTGGGTGGGTGTGTGTGGGCCCCAACATATACGCATGGGACGGAACTTGTATCCAACCTCATAAAACATCTGCTACCCGTTTTAAGATCTCATGTCACAGCATGTCTAGGTTACATTTTGACGGTACTCATGTATAAATGGCAACCATTAAGAAAGAATGTATAAATCAAATTAATATAGTTTATTTGTATAGGTGTTAGCGCCCGTGGCCTAATGGATAAGGCGTCTGACTTCTAATCAGGCGATTGTGGGTTCGAGTCCCATCGGGCGCGGTTTTGTTAATAATTTTCGTTTTATATTTTTTGCCCATGGATCATGTATGAGCCAATGTTTGCTTCTCCACCTATATATATATATATTATTATTCTTCTTCTTCTACATGATCGGAGGCATGCTATATAGTTCTACTAACATATCTCTGATTTTTATTTAATCGACTCGTTTTCATATTTTTCTAGGATTCAAAACTCCGAAAAAAAATCGATAGTTTAGGGGAATAGATATCCGAATTTTTATAGGATGTGGAAGCGGAAACACCCAATTCCGCATCTGTTTTTTATTTTTATTTTTGATAGCTTTTTAATATATATTATCTAATATTTTTATAATAAAAATTCCCCAACGCCGAAACTTTGACACTTAAATTTTTAACTCATTGTCCATCACCTTCAATCTATATACAAATGTCATCTATCATTGTCTCAATTATTAGTTAATGATCACTCTCTCATTTCATCATAATGATAATCTTTTTCTCTAACAGTCTTCATGCCTACGTATGTTGTTTATCTATTCAACCATTATATATAGCTACGTGATTTTATCATACTAATTTAATCTTATCATACTTCATTTAGTAAAAGTCATTATTATATACACGATGGAGAGGATATGATAGAAAAAATTATTAAATTTACATTTGAAACTATTCATAAATTTAATAATTAAAAAATTTATAAGTTTATTCTAGTTATATAAATATTGTTGCATCCGAATTTCTATTTCTATTTTTCCGACTCAAAGCGAAAATAAATACGAAAACAGAAGCACTCTTTTTTATTTCTATTTTTAACTCTGAAATTTTTTATGTAAAATAAAATAAAAAAATATCTATTTTCGATTTCGAATCCATCCCATCGGCAATTCTAATACCACACCTGTGACAACGTAAACATAACGTAATGGGATGAAGTGCCCAAGTCCCATTGCATCACTGCGTCGGCATCTGAACAGGGTGCAGAGCACCACCTTCTAGTTGGGTTCTTCCCAAGATATTAAGCTCACGGTGAAAGGGGGAGATCAAATTGACGCCTAGGCATCATCCCCGGCGCCTCCATGCAACTCCTCTTCTTGACAAGGCGAAACCAGGAAGATGCTGCAGAGCATCCCCTTTGAAGGATTCCCAATCCACCATTTGAGTTGATTAAGACAAGTCTCACAGCCTTGTCTAGGAGCTCATCTTTTTAATTACCACCGCCAACTCTCATAGAATTAGGAAACTTATTACTCTTTTTAGTCTTCCCTCCTTGTACATTAATTTCTCGCAATCCTTGGGGCGGTGTACTTCCTTAGGCCGTGGGTCGGTCAGCAAGTCAGCATATGATCCATGTCATCCGACAGTGCTAAGCAACCTGCAAGAACAATGCATGCTAGTCTTGTTTTGGTAGTCCGACTGTGATGCTAGTCGTGCCAAAAAAACCCATACATGCATCAAGACAAACTCCAGCAAGATGCAGGGAAGAACTAAATAAAGAGGACTTAAAACACCCACTTAGATCTTGCATTTGTGTCTTGTTCGATGATGCTAGCCTTTAATTTGTAAGATAAATGTCAACTGCGGTCTGTAAGGAAAGCTGGAAACACTTGAGAATTCAAGCTGCCTCAGTTCAGTGTCTATATGTAGTCCTGGCTAGCCTGATCACTCTTAGCAACCCATCTGAGGTGCCAATGTTTCTGCATTTATCTCTATTCATCTCTAAGGAGTCGGAATAAGATGAGAGAAAACCCAAGAAATGTAGAGTCACTGGCCTGAATTCTCCTCTAACATAAACTTCATGCCACGAATTGTATGAGGAAAAAGTATAACCCTACACATTTCAACTACTTGTACATCGTCTATAGAAGGGGAAACAGAGGCATCAAAAGATCACTAAAAGGAAGAACCCACAACACATAAAGCTGCTCGGGGCCTCAACAGCCCATGAAGAAGGCACAACAAAATACACATGGCCACAAAGTTAGTGTTTCTACAGGTATCTTGTCGGCACGAGGGAATGAATTCTCAGTGGGTAAGCGTAGAATTCATCGTTCCTGAGATCGCCCTTCCTGTTTTGGAAGGGAATCCACCAGGGAAGCCCCCTCTCTGCGGCTGTGTTCATTGCTTGGAGCGTGTTGTCGAGCACTGTCGCCACCAGCATCGCTACCGTCGGCGCCGATGAGAAGAATGAGTTCAGTATGTCATTGAACTGTAAGACACCGGCAGCAAATTAGGGGACACAGATTTGATCTTTGTGGCGGACAGTGAAAATGAAACCTAGTGTAGTGCATCTGTAAGACTCCTGAGCTTGGTTCTATGTAGCAAAATTCAAGTAATGAGGTGTTCTTCTAGTACATCCATTTCAAACTACCTGGAAGGGCACCTCAAGGAATCTGTCAAACTGTTGAACTCTAAGCTAAGCTTTAAATTTTTTATTGAATCCATATTAGTAGAAGAAACAGAAATTGCCATATTTGACTGATGATAAATACATAAACGAGAAGAAAAGAAACAAAAAACCGTATTTGCTCTCCGTTCCCATTCAAGAATGCAAGCTTCTCAAAGGATGAGTGCTCCACTTTTATGATTCCAAAATTGAAATGAAACCATTGTTTCGCCATTTCAAGGAGAAAATAACCCAGAATAGGTATCAAAGTCAGCCTCTCTTCTCAGTCCTAGCTCAATAGATAGATTACCAATTGGAATTCCTATATCAGACCCATATTTGAATACCAGAATATGCTACATTAATTGATAAACAAATCCCATTTCCAAATGAGGGTGCATAGAGGGAAGAACTAAACCTCAGTGCCATTTGCAGAAGAAATATTGTAAGACATGCTGAAGAATTGCCTTTTGAACTTATACCATCCTTATCACCACTTACCCATCCACCATCTGTTTTCACAGGTCCGTGGCCAGCTGAAGCGGTGAACTCATTGAAATACTGGGGAACCGATATTCCAAGGAAAAGCGCGAGACCCAGAATATAAAGATTCTCAACGAGTTGTGGTTTGTAAACTGGATAAATGAGATTCCAATCGCAGCTGCAAAATGTAATGAGCATGATCTGAAAAAAAACTAATGGGAGTAGGGAGGAGAGGAGAGTTTAACTGAAAGGAAAGGATAAAATGGAGTGGGATAATGCCGTTCACTCTGTTCAACTCACCAACAAGGCCAAATAGAATGCAGTATATTGCTGCAAATATCGGGAGTGGAATTGATGCAAAAAGGGCACCGAATTTTCCTGAGAAGTAAAGAAACAATTTATTAGTTCCATGTACAAACAAAGGGGCCTTTTCTCCATGTGAGGGTTATATGAATACCGAATATCGAGAAGAATATCATAAAACCAGTTGATATCTGCACTGCCCTCCGGCTTCCTATCCGAGTAAGACCAAGCAGGCCAGCATTTTCACTGGAAAAACACTTAGAATTGTTATAGAAGCGAAGCATCTGGAAGTAATTAAGACACAAGTGCACAAATGATGAGAGCTAACCAAGATG